>JABWDY010031464.1:734-15089 GCA_013358455.1 Thalictrum thalictroides | reverse complement strand
CATGGGAAGTCCTCGTGTTGCATCCCTTTTTCGAATTTTTTTTTAGGAACGCGTTAATATATTTTTGCACTACAAATGGTGCGAAACGAAAGAACGAGAGATCATATGCATTTTTAGGGCATGAATTAGAAGGATTTATCATACAAACTGGACGTATAGAAAGAAAAAAAAAATGAATGAGATATGTTTATTTCGTTTATAAATTGCAAAATAGAAGTTAGACGGAATAGAATGAATTAATAGAAAAAGAAGTGAATAATTAACGGATGTGATCATGCCAGCACTAATGTTTATTTTTAGACTTAACCCCCCCTTTTATGACTACGATTGGAGAAAACCCCCCCATTTGTCCAAAATTTGACTTAACCACCTTCCGTCTCTCTGCCGTTTCTTCTTCCGTTTGGTTGAACATTTTTTGACCTTTTTAACCTTACCCTTAATTATTAGACTTAACCTCCTCTAATTTTCCCATCCCACCACTATCTTCTTCACCTATTCTTCTTCTTTCCACCGTAAACATGGAATTACAAAATTGGTTATCAACACGAGCTTCATTCTTTGAATTACAAAATATATAAAATCATCTCCAGCCATGTATTCCATGAAGAGGCCAAGTTTTGATAAACTTGACGGATCACAGATTCATCAAGAACATTTCCAATCTTCTCTGCTACGTCAGATAAACTTCCCCCAGCCATGTATTCCATGAAGAGGCCAAGTTTTCTATCACCATTGGCTTCAATTGAGTATTCATGCCCAAAGCATTGCACAATATGTTGCGAATCAAGGTCCTTAAGGAGGTTGGCCTCGTTCTCAAGGGCTCGAAGTTGTGTCTCAGATGAAGAAGATTTCACAACAAAGAGTTCACCAATAGATGTATTCATTGCCAAGTTGACTATCCCAAAGGAACCAGCCCCAATTGCATTGCCTTTCACCCATCTCCCAGGCTGAGGAAAAGAAATCGAACTGCCTGCCACCATTTTTTCTGTCTTTTGCATATGCGATCGAAAAGGATCCAAAATGTTAGGAACTGGCTGACAATATCCAATTCAGGAATTGATATCATTTATTATTTCAAAAGCAAACATAGGATTCAAAAGATAAAAAAAATATATAGCCAAATAGGGAGAAATATAGAGTTTAGGAATTTGACAACTGGTTCAAAATGCCTATGTACTGCTCTTGAAGAAATAGGATACAAAAACAAACACAATGAAGATGTAGATTGACAAGTTGGAAGAATGAAACAAATGGATGAAATTTAGATGTTTCCTAATTTCCTCAACACTCTTCCAAACAACAATTACCCACACACAAGAAAGAACCCGCTTCTTCTAGTGCAGAATTCTGAAATTTGTCTCTGGTTTTCTTTACTTGAAGGAGAGACGGAACAAAAAAGGGTGATTTCATTGGATTTTAACTAGATAAATTGAGGTAGTTAAGACGGTTGGCTCTCCTGATTTTATGCTAAGACTGTGATTGGTTATGGTGGAAAGAAGATGAGCCGATGAAGAAGATAGTGGTGGGATGGGAAAATTAGAGGGGGTTAAGTCTAATAATTAAGGGTAAGGTTAAAAAGGTCAAAAAATGTTCAACCAAACGGAAGAAGAAACGGCAGAGAGACGGAAGGTGGTTAAGTCCAATTTTGGACAAATGGGGGGGTTTTCTCCAATCGTGGTCATAAAAGGGGGGGTTAAGTCTAAAAATCCCATAAACTAATACACCATGGGTAATTGCGTATAGAATTTTTATTACATAAGTTATTATCCAATAATCCATAATACAAACACAATCACCCAGTTCCGAAGTTCTGACTTGTGGCCAATCTTGAATCCATTTCTCCACCGTAAAGTTCACACTTGGTCTGTGAGCTCCCTGCCCCATTGGGCTCAACACTGAAGCGCACAGCCTGGTCGCCACCCCACAAGTGAGAAAAAGATGATCAATAATAGATTCTTCTTCATTCTGGCACATCACAAAGTATGGGTCCACCATCATCTCCTTCGTTCTCAGCTGATTACAAGTCTGCAACTTTCCATGGAGAATGCACCAAAAAAAAAGAACTTCACCCTTGTTGGAATCTTCACAGGCCAGATGAGATGAATAGGGAACTGATCCAGATTGCTCGTTCCCCTCCTTCTGTTAAGAGTTTGTGAAAACTAGCCACCGTGAAATTGTCTTTTCGTGAATGGTCAAAAAAAGTGTATATATTCATTGTCGTAAATGGCTGTTAATTGTCATTATTGTCTTCTCGTGACAAATTGGTTTTCATAAACAACATTTAGTTCTAAGAAAAATGTAAAACACCATTTTTCTTTTTATATTTGATTTTTTAAGAAGCCTAATATTAAGAAAATCGATTAAGGCCCCGAAAAATGCAGAGCCGGCCATTTTCATAAGGATATAATCGAGAAAAGATAATTCAACATGATCGTAATCTTTCGAGATATTCAACTTGCAAATGATCCCCGTTTCCTTCCTTCTCTGCATGCATTCATTTGCTACCCCCATCTCCAATTTGTCGACCACCAACAAAAGCACACTGTGGATTTCTCCTGGTAACACCCTTTTGAGACGGGTTGCCATGGCCTTTGAAATAATCTTTTGACCCCACCAATAAGACTTATCGACCGAAAATCACTCATAGAGGTGTCTCCCTCCTTCTTAGGCACCAAAGTTAAAAAGGTTGCATTGTTTTTCTTGTCAAGAAAAGCCTCTTCTTGAAATTCCTGGACCACTTTCATTTATAAACTGCCATATGTAGCCCATCCGGCCCAGGGGCCTTCCCCCCCACCCATAAGTCACCTAAAGCCCTGTGGATCTCTTCTTCAGAAATGGGCTTTTCCAAATTCACGCGTTGCTCAGTTGTAATCAGTTCAAACCCCAAACCATCAAGCACTGGTCTGTCCACTTCTTATCCCCACTTTTCTAGTTGCTTCATTCAGCTCAACTTGAAGAGAAGCTTTGTCCACCATTTCTTGATCTGACAGCTGACTCTGTTCTTCTTTTTTCTCCAGAATCTCAATCTTCTCTGCTAAACATTCCTTGTTCAAATTTCCTCAAGTCACCTTTCAATGCTTTAAATTTTTCCCCACCAAATTCTACTTGCAGATCCCTCAACTCCGTACAAATTCCACCATTGTTCCATCTTTTTAATCAACTCTTCCTCCTCGAACTACATGAGTTCAAAACGAAATGGAAAATTGCTCTATGATCTATGATCTATGATCAGACCCATACCTGTATAGGGGAAATTCCTTTGCACCATGAAAATGAGTCATCCATTCAACTTTCAATATTGAAATCAATCACCCCCCAAATTCCATGGTAAATTACACCATCCAGTTCTCTCCAAAATAAGTTTTCCCTCTCCTGAGAACGACAAGGCCCATAGATCACAGTTTGGAGCCATTCAAAATTGTCTTCTTTCTTTCTACATTTCACTGAAAGTGAATAATCCACCTCTAAACTATCATAAACTCAATGGAATCTGTATTCCATGCCATGCCACTAAAATTTGAAGGTAATCTAACAGACTCCAAAGGGAACTGCCATAAACCCTCAATATGCTCTTCATTGCTATCATTAATTTTCGTCTCTTGAATAAGGAAAAAGTCTGGCTTTAATTTTGCAGCTAAACACAATTTATCAAACCAAGTCATAATTGGGTTTCACTGGACACGTAAAAAGAACCACATTAGTGATTAATAGTTTAATACTCTTCAAGCTTGTAGCAGACTAGCAGGAAGGCTACATTAACAGACCATGTATATTTTGTGGTAATATAGCTACAGAGGACATCAACATGCCGTAGCAAGCAAAGGATGATATGATATAGTTCTTTAAAGAATGTCTGAAAGATGATGCAATTACAGAGGGAACTGTCTTCCTCGTCACCCCCAATTCTGAAGGAACTGTCTTCAACATTCTGATGGATCAGCTTCAGAATCTGATGATGATCATCTTCAACATCCTGAAGAATCCATCACATTTGGATGCAATTAAAACTTGTCCCACAGTACAACATGAGAGGATTAAAAACAACACATGCACAGAAATATGATGGGTTCAAAAAGTAACAGAGCTTTTACAATAATTATCGTGTTATCAGCAACATAAAATGCATCTCTCTATTAGCGATCATACAAATCACAATAACTTGAAGAAGACCCAAGAGAGAATTAAAGAAACGGAAATAAGAACTAAGAAAGTACTGGAGTCTAGATGGCTATGTTGGAATCTTTTCTTTCAAATAATTCAAAATTGCTTTGGTCCCCCGATCCAAGATAACCCTCCTAATGCTGCAAAACAGATTCATAAAGAATCAGGTTTAGTTGTAAAGAAAAATAAAATAACGATGTTGTCCACATATTAATCTAAAAAAACCTTTTAGTTAAAGAGAAAAGAAGCCAAATGCAAACCTTCTTAACGGGTTGCCATCCAGTCTCAATGCCTGTAAAGTGGGTTCCAGTAAACCCTGTCAAGAAAATATTTCACCTTACAACAATGCAGAACAGTCAACAAGGGAAAGTAAATTATACTAATATTTTCAGTTGGTATAGTTCTTGATTGCATCAGCACAATGATTTAAGGATCAACGAAGGCTTATAGTTGTTGGGTGTGTGACCATGAACTTGCCCTGTCTGAGGGTAGTGCACCCCCCATAGGAAAAAGTCTACAAGAAAAATTAGCTCAGTCCATCAATCCAGTGTTTCTTTAAATCGTCATAATGGTCACAATAAGCTGATTAGTTTGGAGGACCGTTTGCTTCCATTAGGGATCTTCCATTGAAAACAATTCCTTACTCATTGAAAAATTGTTTTAGTTTGCAAACTAGAACTTCAAGGCGGCATTATCCATAGTAATTATTAAAGAAGATAATGGCTAAAAGATCAGCATAATTACCAGCTCTGGTGGAAGAGTTGTGATGTTGTTGTCACTCAGGTCAAGCTCAGTAAGAGAAGTAAGATTCTTGAGTTCCTGCAGATAATTGATGAGAAAAAAGTTTCAGCACAAAATAATTTGTAATAAGCTGCTATTAGAAGTATGTTTCATTAAGATAGCTCTTATCATTTTCGTAAAATTGAGGAGAAAGTAAAATATAGGTAATTAGCCAAGTTGATTGCTACTAAGCAGATCTACTGTGAACTGTTTTTAAGGAGCAACACCTGGACAAAAAGAAAAATCCACTTGGCAGTCTTAAACTGGCAATCCTCATTTTTCAAACAGTGAAAACACATTTTCAAGTTAAGGATGTATGTTACCAATGGTATTGATGAAATGGCATTTCGACTCAAGTCGAGAATTCGCAGCTTTTGTAAGCTCTGTAAGCCAGAAGGGACTTCATGCAGCTGCATTTGTCTATACATTACAATCTCCAAGATTAGATGCATGCAACTAGGAGAACATAACATGCAACGGGAATGCTGCTCAAACAAACCTCAAGTAAAGCTCCTCCAGCTGCAGCAAGCGAGAAAGTGCAGGAGAATCTGGTAATGAAGCAGCATTTCCACTCAAATCAAGAATCTGGAGTTTTGAGAGAGATTCAAGGCCATCTGACGGGATCTGTAAGTTTGAGAGAGCTCACAATAAACTCAAGTTGAAGGTAATAAAAAGAGCATTGTATATAGTGATAACAACAACAAATAAATTGACAAACACAGGTCATATTTTGAGCAGGTAAGGAAACATGTAGGGTTTGATCTGTTTCTAGTGCACACAAACCTAACCTGTATTCTGAGTACTGTACCGAGACCAACTCAGATCATATTTTATGTATGGAACCTGTTAATTATATGGTAATCCGACCCAGCCATATGTATTCTATTATATAACTTCAAATCATTGATTACCGAACTTGAACCCCTACACAAACATAAATGACTCATTTATTTCTAACCAGAACCCAAACCCATTTTCAAATTCTGTTGTTTGCTTAACCCAAACCTGGAGTCGGATTTCGGGTAAGTGTACGACCCAGTTGCCGACTTCCATGGTGTACAACATTAACTGGTGACAACTTTTACAATGGCCAACAGGCTACTCAACCATATTATTTGTTTGTTCAAGTTTTTGAGTTCCTAACTACTTATTGAAGATTTTAACAGTGTACCTCACCAGCCCAAGCACACAATATGTTACTAAATTTAGGCTTAACTTTTAGTCATACTCAAGTTAACTCCATTTAGTTCAAACTCAAACTGACTTTACATCTCAAGCTTCTACAAATTATGGGAAGAAAAAAAGCTCAACTTTCAAGTTTCTATACAGTGTATTCCAAATTAAAAGAATAATAAACGAAATATGTAACAGAATCCAATTTTACCTGTTTGAGGGGATTATTGTCCAGCTTTAAACATGTGAGGTTAGGCAATGAACTTAAAACTGGACCTGGCCATTCTTTTATTTTGTTCCCAGATAAAATCAAACCCTGCAAAGTTGACTAACACTGAGATGAAAGCAAAGACTTCCCTAATCATTACATATGTAGATCGCAATCAAATTCTAAAAACTCTGAATTGTTTCAGTGCTCATCCAAATGAGTCTGGCATGATAGTTGGGAGCTGATAAAGGCAGATCCCAGAACCCTGCCAATTCAGGTGCAGGAGCACCTTCTCAATAGTTTTCAACTCTAGTGCGGAGTTAAAACCTTTGAATTAAAAGTGGTAGGAAACTGGCAGGGTTATCCTATTTAATCATAAAGTTTCACAATCTGAATTATTGTAGCATGGAATATGACGGATCTACTCTAGCAATATAGGCTTTTTTTCTGGTGTGATCGTCTGTGGGCAATCTGTCCTTTGTACTACGATGTGTCTTCACATACAAAGGAAAAGAACAATTTCATTGGGTGAGGATGTGTCTTTAATATCTGACCTTCAGATCATAAGCTATTATACATGTCGTTGATCATTGTAAGGATCTAAGCAGTGTCCTTGTTACTTCTATAATAAATATTCAGGAAGTGTAATAACCCATGCAGAACATGATGACACTTATAATAAACTTTATCCATCTGGCAATGTTGCTTGGGTACTTAAAACTGGCATTCATACTTGTGTTGCACACACCATTTTTACCAATACGTCAATACCCATGTAACATAGGCATCAGGTGTATTGTGTTTTGGATTGTCTCAATTTGTGTTACAAGTAAGAGAAATTAAAATCTAGAGAGGAAGCATGTGGGATTAATTTTAGTTACTTGCAGCCGAGTTATTTCTTTCATGATATTCAAATCTTCTCAAACACCCCTTGTGGTTTAGCCTAAAAGATAAAACACTGTTCACTGCACCAACTAAAATCTTGGTGCTTAGGGTGTCTGTTACTTTGTTACATTTGATATGTTTTTGTGTCATTTTATATTATTTTCATAGTCCATTTAAAACAAATTTTTAGTTGCTCCACGCTGGGGCTATGAAACTCAACAAGGTAGCACCCTAAATTTAGACTTTGGAGTAACACAGGGAATAGTGAAAGCCTAAGTTACCTGGAGAGAAGTGCAGGAAATAAGCTCATTTGGTAGCTTTTGAATTAAATTTCTAGAAAGATCAACTTTCACAATATCGCCAGATTCCCATACTTCAGATGGAACAGTGTTCAGACCCAACCCAGTCAGAGAAAGTTCCTGAATGAATATAACATAAAAAGATTAGTACAAATTAACCAATCACAGATATTGAAGCTCCCACCGGGCAAAGCATATACTAACGAACAAAACTATAGAACTTCTCGTCCACATACACCACTGCCTCGTGCTGCACAGTGGTGTGTATCGTGAAGCAGTGGTGTGCACCTCAAAGGTGCATGAACGTCTGAATGAGCGTTGTATCACTATTTTTATCGGAGAGTTCTTCAAAATGTTTCGTCTAGGTAATATGAAAGAAAAGGTCCAACAAAAAAACATAGCTGCAGACTCATTTCATGTACAAAGAGCTGAACACAACATTGAATACCACCATTGATTCATTAAATAATAGTATTAAAATCAATTTACTCTATAGTGATTGAATGATCATTGATCCCAGCTACTGCATTATTGAGGTTTCAAAGATTAAACACAAACTACGAGTGCTCTGGAAAAATCACCCAAGGGATATATGATAAATATGATTGTCAACTTCTGAAGGCATAAATACACATGGCCATGCTAGCGACCTTTCACCATGGTCTATTCAGTGGGAGATTCAGCTTCCGTATAACAAATAAAAAATTAAAATTGAAACACAGACCTTAGTAGAGATAGATAACCGTGCTGCCATTGATATGTGATCTTCCTTTGCAGGAGTAGTCGCAGATCCAGATTCTACAAAGAAACAAACTTAGATTAATTACTGTTACACATATATGATTGAAGTATAACATATAAAAGAGATGGCAAATATGAACAACTGGTATTGGTACTCACAACTGAAAGCTATTCAAATTTACCACAACAACAGAATCCTTACCCTCATCGGATGAAAGTCTACTTCGAAGATACTTCAATAAGGCGGCAGTAGGTCCAGATACCAATGAACTGTGAATAATTAAAGCATTTAATTATAAACTGATTTAAGCAATGGACCAAGTAAAAAGCAAGCACCACTTCAAACCTTCGAAGCGTTCGCATAGGATTTCCACTGAGCAAAAGCTTCCTAAGAGTCGTCATTGTGCCTATGACATGATTAGTATATTTAAATGGTCTAATACTCTAATATGACAACATGACATGAGACTGATGTGAGCAGTTACTGCTCAAGTAGAAAACAATTATTTTTATCAATTAAACTGGTTGTTTCCTTAATTATTTGGAAAACTGTAGTAGAACTGAATCGTCCACCGTAACAACCAAATCCCAACTTTACCAATTTCTGGAGGCAGACCAGACATTGTGTTGTTTGACAAATCCAGGACTGAAAGACGCAGTTTGCATGCCCCTGCTGGAAATTCCTTCAACTGCATTCAATGAAAAAGTTTTCATAGTGATTAAACATTAAAAATTCAAGGGAACAACATTTAAAAACAATACACTTCTTTCTACAGGCTTATCAACTGTTCCAATCAAACCGAATGCACCACAAACATGTATGCAAGTTGTGGAATAGATAGGTGCGCCAATAGGAAAATTAATTGCTCTCTTCTCATTGATAATATATACACGAACCGTACGAGACCAAAAATAGTCTCTTTTTCCATATTTCATTCTGCTGAACATGCCTGACTCGGAGACGAAGAGTAGGACATACTAAGCAATTAATTCAAGTTTCCAGGTCGTTACTGTCAAATCCTATAATCATTAGAAAAAGACATACTGAATATGAATTCAAGAACATGAGAAAAGTGGCATGACCAAAAATGGGAACCCACCTTTTTTAAGGTCAATGAAGTTAACTGGGTAGCTCCTAATTCAAGGCAGTGATTTTCAGAACATAGTTAAAGATAATCGTATTCTCATGAGGCAAGCGGGGCTGATAGGTAGAATGGAACAATATTATCTTGCAGAAATGTGCCGCATAACTCGCATCAAGAATGAACGGGCCATATTAAATTGGCAAATTGCAGAAAGTACAGTATGAGACAATGAAATGTGACCTGATTTGAGTGAAGATCTAACGTTCCCAAGCGGGAAAGTGCCCCTATCTCTGATGGTATGGACGTGAGCATATTGTTTCTGTAAAGGAAGACAGAATTGGTTTTCATGTTGAATAGAATGAACTGGTATAGCCGAAAACCAGTAATATAGGTAACTGGAATTGAACGCATGGATGAATGAAAATTTACCCCATATAGAACTCAGCAAGGGAACTGCAACCCATGATTGATGATGGAATAGAAGAAATTTCTGCGCAACTCAACAAAATTTAAGAAGAATATCAGAAAGTTGGGAGAAACAGATTGTAGAATGTCTTTCTTTTATCTATTTTTCTTTGAGTGGCACTGAGATGTAGTAAATCAAGAAGGTCCAATAACTTCTATTCTCATGGTTAAATCCAATGGAATTCGATTAAGAGAATGTGAAGGAAGATCCCACTCACTGTTCTGATGGAAATCAAGACGAACAACTCGTGAAAGAAGTCCAATATTCTCTGGGATACTGATGAGCAAGTTCTTTGCTGTAAAGAAAACAAGCGTGAAAATTCATGGTTAATAAGAAAGAAGCTTTCTAAAATATCGACACTAGCATATAAATACATTTGTAATACTTACAGGCATTAAGTTCCACAAGTGAAGTCCACGAGATAATATTGTTTTTGCATAACACTGTCAACTTATTTCCCTGAGATGATATTAGGTATGTCAAACAGTTAAAAAAAGCATTGGATTACCATTTCGCAAACCAATCCATATTTCACAGAAGTTATTGTTTAACCTCCACATCCAATTTCATCAATTTTAAACAGTTCACCAAATCTTCTGGCAAGTCTGTAATGCAATTATTCGATGCCTGCGAAATCAAAATAAGCATTTCAATTTACATAGCTCATTAAAGGTAATATTTATTTCTCTAATTTGATAAATAACATCGCAATCATCTAAGGCAGACCCAAGCACCAGTTCAAATTGCACCTCACTTTGTTCATGTCAATAAAATATATACAAACAAACCCAGGTACCATATTAAGTTGCATCCAGTATCATGTGACTAACTACATTTATGATAAAAATGAAGCCACAGCCTCATCTTGCTTGTGCAATATCTACCCCAATACGCAACTTCGTCTTGTGAGCTGATATACTTTAAATGAAAAGCATATATACAAAGGAAACAAAAGGGGATGTGCGACAAGTTGAGTGGAAACTGCAAGTTGACAACAGAAGGGACTGGACAAAAGGGCATGTGAGGCACTTCAAACTTCAATGTAAGATTCTTGCACTGTACTTTCCATATAGATTCTTTTGATTGTCCTTTGAATGAAAATTCTTAAGTATTGGTTACTGTTTACACAATACACTGGTGGATGAGCAGATGTTGGTCAACTTAATTAGTAGGACCCTCAATGTGGTATTAGATCTCCTATTCGTTCCGAGTCAAGAGAAAACTCGTGGCTGCAGTCTTCCTAAAGTAGAAGCAGATAAAGGGGTGAAACAAAGGCTCTATTCTTAATCACTAAGAATTTCTGAGGGTATAGCCCCCTTTTTTAGCATGTAACTACAGAGTGTAGTTCCTTAATCCAAATTTCAAAATTAAAAATAAAAGAGGCAACACCAGTATTTCATTTATACTTTTAGAACACTCAAAAGAGAAGTTCATAAGATGCTCTGTGGAAGCAGTACGAAATTTTGAGACAATGGCTGAATCTTGCTTCTTGAACCCCAAATATGGTCTTCTCGTTTAACATTTTATCTTGTAGGGTTTCTATTAATAAGGTAAGTTAAGTTTATCAATAAAAGAAAAAGTGCTACAAGTGTTCACATTAGAGCAACATTATACTGGTATCAATACACTTCCTATGGGTGTCAGAAGCTTCTTCAGTGTGAATTTATGTAGCTTCAATGGTAGACTTTGCGCATTAAAAATCATAAATTTCGTTAACAGTCCATAAATCACGTCATCCAATCAAATCTCTCTTCTGGAGAAAGCATTGTGTAAGAACCCAGATTTTTCTACCTACTTAAATTTAAGATTTTATGGATAAATCGGAATGGAAATTTAATGCTTTAAAAGATTGTGCTTGCTGGGTCCTTCGAAACCGACCCATTCGAGCCACAGCGTTTGATTAGTGGATGTTTTTTTATTTATTTGGCAAATATTCATTTTTCAAAAATCGAGGTGTGACACCATTGAGCTTCTCAAATAACGGACCTCCATTACATAAATGCATCTCAAGGTATACCAATATGACACTCGTAGCAACTATGTTCTTCAGTTAAATACTTAAATTTATCTAGCATAACTATCCAAAGAGCATAAATTATGATATTTGTTTTGTAAGATTTTGGTACATTAAAACCTACATAAAAGATAACAAGAGCTCAAGTCATAGGCAATGGCCTTAAGTACATAAGAAACACTTGGGAAGAAGTATTTAAATAGTCCAAACCGAAATTGATATTTCTTAGTATTACACATGCAACTTGTCAAAAAACAGAGTTACCTTGAGGTCTGACAAATCTAGGCATCCTCCAAGAGAGCTTGGAAGTTCTTTGAGCAAGTTGTTTGAGCAATCAAGCCTGAATTGGAAACGGAGATACAAATTTCAATCTTCCTAATTCATAAACAATGAGGAAACAAAAAATGAAAGAATGTTAGCTTACTTGACAAGAGAGGTTGCAGAGGCAATCTCTTCAGGTATACTGACTAGTAAGTTAAATGATATGTCTAATGATTTAAGCAAATGGAGCCTGTCAATAATACATCATCATAATTAAAAGCCCCAGGAGCATAATAACACTTCCACAATCCACAAAAGACTAAAACCGGAGAAGCTGTTGATCTCTTACTCTCCTATAGCAGGCGGCAGATGAGAAAGCTTGTTGTGACTGATATTCAAAACGGACAATGAAGATAAGTTCTTTACGTCTTCTTTCAATACTTCGATGTCATTATGAGCCAAGATTAACTTTTGTAGCTCCACGGCCTGCGAGATTATGAGTACAGCCATCAAACACAGGCTACCCGATAAAAAAAAGGAATAATAACCATGAAGAATCAGTACAGAGGAAGTACCTCCCACCATTTGTCACCCTCCCCTACGGTTTCCAACAATTTATAAACTTCATCTGGCACCTCCCTGGGGTGCAAAATCATAACATCAAATACAAAAAAGTCAAAGAATTTATATTATTTCTGTCTAAAAAAGGAGAAGGGAGAGACATAAATGGAAAGGTAGACATTAGGAATGCAAGGCACTTGCGGATGTTATTTTTGTTGTTCTTGGTACAACATAAAATATTGCTAAGCAATTTTTTACTAATTGTATGTTTGTATATCAGTTGGTCATTGAGGATGTAATTGTTTGCTGATAGGAGTCTCAATCAAAGGTCATGCAAAACTAAAATCAACTTCAAGTTGTATCATCTATAGTGTATTAGTATATTGGACCACCTACTAATAAAAAAAACAATAACCAAATCCCTAAAAGGCTAAAAAACCTCGTTTTATCTTTAAGTTTGACAAGAAAACGTTTGCGGAATTTTATTTCATACCAAGCACAGCCTTTGTATATGATGCTCTACTTTATTTTGTGGTCGGCATTCAAGCCTTTCACATTGCTTTGGAACTGATTATGAGTAAGAAACCATCTACCGTTTTGGTCATATTAACCTACTATACTATGGTTTTCGTGTTAATGATTTCCCTATATTAGCATCATCTAAAGTACATGTATGATTCTAAGCATATATATAATATATTGGTTCTACAACAGTTTATTTATGCTTGTAGAACTGGAATTGTCATATTTAACTTGCCTAAGCTATGAATAGCCCCTAAAGACATCTTTCTATTGGTTTACTAATCATTATAGAAACGATGAATCGCAAAATGTGAAAAAACTCATGGCTTTTATGCACTTTGCATAATTATTTGAAATTTATTTCACTAAATGAAACTCTTAAATCATTCAATAAATGCAAGTTTGGTTCCAATAAATCATGCAAAGCTACTATTAGTAGCTAGCTAAATAATTAACCATGTAAACCCATCCCTTAGGACACGCAAGTAAACTCGGTCGGTCTTAATTTCTTCTTTCACATAAATAAAAGGAATGTTCGGCACAAAATGATTCACATTATTAAATATACCTTGCATGAATTCCAAATATCGATCTAAACTGTGTGTAGTGTTGTTCCAATAGGCGTTGGAGACAGTTATGTTAGGTACAGATCATCATTTCTTAGAGTCTACAACTGTTTTAACTAATATGGGACTAAGATTGGCGCAATCTCACTTCAATATCGCTACATTTTAGCTAACAAATGACAAATTTTATCATTTTCAAGTAGAATTTGATTCAAATTTGTGAATAAAACGAACAAGAAGAAATCAAGATGTTAAATTTTCTTACTTGAGAGATCGATTTGATAGATTCAGAGAACCTGAAGATCTTGCAGTTTTCAAGATTCGATCCATTCTTTGTTTCGATTGTTTCTTCAAAGATCTTCCATGGTGAAGTGATTTGAGGTGTGGAGAAGTGAAGTGCACACTTTAGCGGCGCATGTTAGTTTTCCAGATCTATTCTTCTTCTTCCCGCTTAAAAATGAAGAAAAACTGTGAAAGAGAAAGTGAGGCTCTACGCCTCTACATCTTAAAATCGTAACTAATTAAGCACTCGGTACCGCCTCCACATCACCAAATAAAATTTTAGGAAGACTTGCCGCATCATTATGAGTTATATAGATCATAGGCTAGAAGGCCTAATCGAACAAGGCCCAA
>JABWDY010031444.1:0-10358 GCA_013358455.1 Thalictrum thalictroides | reverse complement strand
TTATAACATGATATCGTGCTTTTGTGAGGAATAAGGCTTTGTGCTTTGTACAATTGAATCTGGAACACTGTTAGTTTTATTGTATCTCTATTGAATCCGAGAGGAGTTTGAGTTTGTTCCACACGAATCTTTTTGTGTGAACCATAACATTCCATTCTGACCCCCAAATACATGCCATGGCAGCTTTTTAAGTTTTAAAAAATTAAAATCTGATTTTTCAACTGTTAGGATGGAATGTTAGGATGGAATGTTATGGTTCACACAAAAAAATTCATGGGCAACAAAACCACTCTCATCCGAGATTGTGGTATCTGTAGAGGTCGGTGTTGGATCACCATTTGGAATACAACCTGTGAATCAATATATGTAAGAACATATTTATACAATGGCCACGTACATGTTTTAAAAACCAATTGGTATGTCAGACAAAGATATAGCTAACCAGTCATACCCACGTCAGAAGAACCAAATCCACAAAAATAATACTAATAAGATAAAAATCCATCCAACGGTCAACAGTCAATGTATCTCATCTCAATATCTCATCGCTTCACTCTTCTTTCTTTCCTTGAAGTCGGAACTCGGAAATGAAATCTCACTCGTTACAAACTCACACTACCACTACTCTTTATCCAACGCTCAAAACTCAATCTCTCTCTTCTATTTCGCGCCATTTCTCGCCGGAAACACATCGGCGAACACGAATTTCCATTCGTAATCGTCGGAATTTTAATAAAATTGTATCAAACTCCGATGAAAACCGCCGGAGTAATCATCGAACAAGAAGAGAAGTGCTGGTTACCCCAGTTTTGGTTATCGGATCATGTTTTCTTAGAACTATGGTTGCGAGAGCAGAAGAGAAAGTTGTTACAGAGAATTCATATACAGTTCCGGTTCCAGTAGATGAAGAGAAGAAGAAAACGGAAAATGTGACGAAGAATGAAGAAGTGATAGTTTCTAGGGTTTATGATGCAACTGTAATTGGAGAACCACAAGCAGTTGTGAAAGATAAGAGGAAAGTTTGGGAGAAGTTGATGAATGCAAGAATTGTTTATTTAGGTGAAGCTGAACAAGTTCCTGTTCCTGATGATAGAGAAGTTGAGTTTGAGATTGTGAAGAATTTGAGGAGTAGATGTCTTGAACAAGAAAGACCGATTTCTGTTGCTCTTGAAGCTTTTCCTTTTAATTTGCAGGAACAACTAAATCAATTCATGGACAAAAGGTTTGTAATATTATGTTGTTTGAGAGTTTATGTGTTTGAGGTTTTGTGATACTTTATGATTTACATAAGTTAGCAATAATTAGTAATTTTGTGATAAATATATGTGATACTGGCAGGATTGATGGTAACACGTTAAAGACTAGTGTCTCGCATTGGCCTGATCAACGTTGGCAGGAATATGAACCTCTTTTGAACTATTGTCGCGATAATGGAGTTCGCCTCGTTGCTTGTGGTACTCCACTTGAGGTACCCTTTTGAATGTTACAATGCTATATCCGATGGATGCTTTAATAAGGTTGATGAAATTTCCTAGTTTGCCAGCTCATGTACATTGTACTATTATAGTTGCATTAATTTTGTGTAACTAGTCACTAAACCATTTTTCATTCTTGCTCAACCATGTACACTTTTCTTTTCTTCCATATAGTTCGAAAGCGGAGCACTGGAGCAGATATATTACTGAAAAAAGATGATAGATATCGAGTTGTAGTGGGGATGAGTCACAGAAAGACCAAATAAAATGAGCATCGAGTTAAGCATTAAAATCCATCACTTAAGTCATGAAACGATAAATATCTTAAAATCCTTGGTATATTTAACACACATCACATTAGAGGACATTTGGAGCAAGGGTGCACTTTCATATGTTACACCATCTTGACTCCTTCGCATGCTTTGTAAATAAGTTAATATAGTCAGTCTGGTTGCATTAATCTGGCAATCAAATGTTTGACTCTAATACTTTTGTATATTCTCGACTAATTAGGTTTTGAGAACTGTTCAATCTGAAGGAATCCGTGGCCTTTCTAAGTCAGAACGTAAAATATATGTTCCACCAGCTGGTTCAGGCTTCATAGCAGGGTTTACGTCCATCTCTCGCAGGTCTCCTTTAGATACAGTTTCTTCAAATCAATCTGTTCCTTTTGGGTCAAGCTCGTATCTATCTGCACAAGGAAAAGTCGTTGAGGATTACACCATGTCTCAGATTGTTTTGCAAGCCACAGTAGATGGAGGTTCCACAGGCATGTTAATTGTAGTAACAGGCGCTAGCCATGTTATATATGGACAGAGAGGAACTGGCCTGCCAGCTAGAATATCAAAGAAATTGCAAAAGAAAAATCAAGTGGTTATATTACTTGACCCTGAAAGGCAACAGATAAGAAGAGAGGGAGAGGTCCCTATTGCAGATTTTTTATGGTACTCTGCAGCAAGACCTTGTAGTAGAAATTGCTTTGATCGTGCTGAAATTGCTCGAGTCATGAATGCTGCTGGTAGAAGACGAGATGCTTTACCCCAGGTGAACTATCTTTCCAAGTCTTACCATTTCAGAACTCAATTAATAGAAAATATATGTTTTCATTTGTTTATCTATTATTTGAACTTACTTTTTTTACTTCTGGTTTTCTTGAGGGACCCCTTTTTATGTAAGTTCGTTAGATTTCCTTCCTCGAATCCATGGCCAAACATTTTCTATTTAGCAATTCGATGGTGTTCATTACTTTTATTACTGTCATGCGCTGCAATGAATCAAGCATCATACTAGTTTATTATTTTTATCATTTTGGTTGAAAATGGATCATATTTATTTACAAAGACATGATGGAGATGTAGACTAAATCACTCCTTCATCGATGTGACTGTTTTAGTCATATACTTTGATGCACCATGTTGGTTGTTCTATATGATGTCTTTCAAAAGTGTTCCCTGCGTAACTTTGTAATGTTCGTAACTCTTTTATTAAAGATGGTATAACTGTTAGTGGATGAATTGCAGGATCTCCAGAATGGGATTGATCTTGGTCTTGTATCACCGGAGGTGTTACAAAGTTTTTTTGATTTGGAGAAATATCCGTTTATATCAGAACTCACCCATCACTTTCAGGTATGCTTTGTCCACTTTGTATGAAAAAAATTCAACCATTGTCTATTTTTAATTTCGAAGTTAACATTATGGTGATTAAAATGTATGTCATCACAAGCTGCAATTAATTAGCTAAGTAATATGATTGTCTTCTGGAAAGTGAAGTTGCATACTGCTTGGAGGTAATATTTGATAAGTGGCTAGTATTTGATCTTACCTCTTTGTTTTGCAGGGTTTCCGAGAAAGATTGCTTGCAGATCCCAAATTTCTACATAGGTTAGCAATAGAAGAGTCTATATCAATAACAACAACACTCTTAGCACAGTATCAGAAGCGTAAAGAGAATTTCTTCGAAGAGATTGATTATGTGATAACAGATACTGTCAGGGGTTCAGTTGTTGATTTCTTCACTGTGTGGCTTCCTGCCCCAACTCTGTCCTTCCTTCCTTTTGACAATGGAATAGTTGTGCCTGACAGAATGGATGCCTTGAAGGGTATTCTTGGATCCATTCCAGATAATGCTTTCCAGGAGAATATTGCTGGGAGGGACTGGAATTTAGTTCATAGAGTTGCATCAGTATTCATCGGGGGTCTAAAACTCGCTGGTGTAGGGTTCATTTCCAGTATTGGAGCTGTAGCTTCTTCAAATGTCTTGTATGGGATCCGCAGATGGCTAAATCCTGCACTGGTTGTAAATCAAAGAACCAAAAGATCGCCAATAGTGAAGACAGCAGTTGTCTATGCAAGCTTTCTAGGAATATCAGCAAATCTGCGGTATCAGGTATGTTTAGTTTTATTGTAAATTCGTAGTTTGTGTCATGATTGTTATTTAAAAAAAGTGTGGCGTATTTTAATTGGCTTCACTAATAGTAACAAAAACGAATGAAAAAACTAAGTGGGCTTGCTGAACTTCACCCTGTAAATGAAAGTATGCAAGTCACCATGACAGTTTGTAGTCGTTGCTGCTTTACGTTTCATGTGACACTGTTATGTATTGAGCCACAGATCTGGTAAAATCTTGTTATCCTGAAATAATAAATCAGCCTGATTAGCAATTCTGTTACTATCTGATTTGAGCTTTTGGCCGTCATGGTCTTGGTGAATAGGTTGACCTGTCCTTAAATTAGTAGTGGACAATAATTGAATTAAAATCCCTAATAATTTGGCCTGTGCAAGTTAAGGGAATCCATGAGATTGTAAGCTTAGGACAAATCTGATGATACAACCTTTGGTACATAAGTACAGAATTCATTCTCTTCAGTTGAGGTTGTTAAAAACTACATGAAATTCATTTAAATAAAAGATGGAAGTAAGCTTGCCAACAATGTCATTATCCTAGTAGGCAAATAGGATTCACCTCATATAAATTGCTACACCGTTTGGTTTGTATTTGCTATGCTTATCACTTATTTATATCAGCATCCTCATTCTTGTATTTGCTATGCTTATCACTTATTTATATCAGCACCTCATTCTGTTGCGCAGAGGCTTGCATGCGTAGTTCAAAATCCCGATTTCGACCAAAATTTTGAATCCTAAAAAAACGGATTGAGATTTCAATACTCGAAACTAAAATAAAATCCGTGTCTTCATGAATATCCGTGAATTTTTTATATCTGATTCCTACAAAATCGGCATAAATCGTGGGATATCCGAGGATATCTCCGATATTTTGAACTATTCTTCCATGTAAAAGTTTCGTTCCTTGACAGTCTAAGGAGTAAGGATGGTCTCTCTAATCATGGCTTATTTCATATAACATTTTGCTTATAGTTTCACACGCTGCTTTTAGAATCACAGTGGGTGATTGTGTTTAGATAATGGAGATGGATTGGTGATGCATTCTGACCTCAAACGTCTGATTACCTTATAGAAAAAATTGTTCTTCATACTGTGTGCCATACAAATGCAGATTATAGCTGGACTAGTGGAGCATCGGATTTCAGATCATTTGCTAGCTTCTCAACCTTTGCTTGCAAATATGCTGTCATTCTTCGTCCGCACAATCAATTCTTTTTGGGGAACTCAGGTACTTCCACTATTTCTAAATTGGATATCTACATTATTTTCCAAATTATATTAGTTCATTAATTAAAAACATGATCTTCAGAATTTTTGAATCCATAATTATTTTGTGATACTTGTTGAGAACCTTTCTAAACTGATAAGAGTGCTACTATGCTCACCATAAAACAATGCTAGCTATGCTCAAAGTTTGGTTTGTCAGAACTGTGTATGGGATAGTTACTTCTATTGATATAGCTTACACCAATCATTATTGTGAACAAGGTGGATTGGAGGGTTGCCTTTATTTGAAAATCTCTTACCCATTTACCACCATGGATTGTATCAAATAATCACTTTCTCTCTCCAACTAATTATGGTTGCTAAATTCTGCAGCAATGGATTGATATTGCACGATCTACGGGATTGCAAACACTCAAGCATCAAGTAGCTTCTGACCTGCCTTCAGATACCCCTAACTCTTCTGCGTTGGGTTCCGAAAGTTTGGATGAAACTGTTGTAGATGAAATCAATAATCAATCAGGTGACAGTCCTACTTCGTAGAAGCATCTTCTTAATTCATTTTTACCATGATTACACGAGAAGTAGCAAGTAAAGCAAGAAAAGGGATATCAAACAGGGGCTCACATACCTTCTTTTTCTCTAATTTAATACTTGTATAGTCTTCCCAATTTTGAAAAGCACTTCGAAATAAGTTGTTTTTGGATATTGAAGTCCCATTTTTCCAGAAAGCGAGAGTACTTATTTGGCAGTGTACAGGATAGGAGGGCATAAACAAACATCCAGCCCAGTGAAAATATATCCCAAAGGAAAATTGCAATGATTGGTTTGCTAAGACCCTTAGAATTCATTGTGATTTTGGATAAGCTGCGTAAAAACAGATGTATTATCTATTTTTAATTGTAAATGAGCAGCCATCCTGCATATAAAGTAACAATTTGTGATGTTTGAAGGAATATCTAATGAAAAGCAATGGTACACTCAGAAAACCCATGATTGAAAAGCTCCAGCTTGACTGCAACTTAGTGACCCCTAAAAGGATCCCATAGAGCTCTGATAAATTCGGAAGACTCAATAGAATGCTAGACCTTGACTTCTATACATTCTACATTGACTAGTTAAAATCTGACATAGATTATGCAAGAAATTCTTGCAGTGGAGAACCTTTTCACAAATGTTAAAAAGAAAAGAAGAAGACAGCATCATTTGTATGTTAATGCCTTCTTCTACATATGAATCCTTTTGACATCTAAGAATAAATTCCCTGGAAGGCAAGTATTTCTATCCCGGAACAAATGTAATGGAACTACAGGCTTAACAACTTTTTTTTTGATAAAAGGAGTCATTTATTAAATAGAAATAACAGGATCTACAGATCTTAAAACAACCTCAGGATAAGGTCCCATGGCTAGTTGACACAATGCCCACCTAGCTACCTCATGGGCCTCCCTATTCAAAGACCTTTTAATCCAAACAAATTTAACAGGCTTAACAACTTGATAAAGTATTTGAGAGTGAATTCGTATTTGTTATCTAAATATCAACTAATGTAATGGTCCTTTAACATTTGTGGTCGTAGATTCATAACTTTCCAATTTGTAACATTCTGAAGTCGCACACTTTCATAACACTAAATTCTATCTTATCTGTTGTTCAAATATCCACATTTCTAAAGGCTGAGCCTACTCTGAGGTGTCCCAGTACGTAGAAGTTACATGAGCATCTATAATTTTCCATTATTACCCAATACTGTAGGAGTATCTCAAAATTACCTTGAAGCACAAAGTGGATCGATGGATAGCTCAATTTTTGTGTGCCTTCCCATTTTACTCCTGATTTGCAACATGCGAGACTCCCTTCAAGTCGATATACCAATATGTCAGGATTAGTTGGTAATCAACATTCTGACGTGGTTGTCAGGATTAGTTGATAATCAATTTCCTTCTGTCCTCTTAGTCATCCTTTCTTCTTATTTTGTTCTTAACAAAATACATATTACGAGTAGCTAATACTAGATTCCACATTAGTCTAACCGATTTTTTTATTGATTAATGTCCTTTCTTCTTATTTTGTTCTTAACAAAATAGTACCTAATACCTATAAGACTTTATTATCTCAACACAAAAATGTTTTAGTTTGGGAAATTTAGGTTCCACATTAGTCTAAACTCTAAACTCTTACTCAGTAACCAAAATAAAACCTCATGGAATCTAAGTTTTCTGCAGTCTGCACCATATAATGACTAAAGATAAAAGTCTCATTCTATAACTTCTCTGCCTCATGCATATACTAAGGATTCAGTTCTCATTCTCAAATGTCAAAAGCAGTGGATTTAGATGCTAGCTGTATGCCTATTTGCATTAAAAGGTTGAAGCATTTATCCAATTCCCATCTGTATTATCTTCAAAATAAAGGTCCAAGTATGACAGAAAGAACATCATTTGAAGAAACTGTAAAGCACTGACTGAGTGATTGAGGCTTTATTATCAAACATTCCACAAATTGGTATCAATCAAATTATTTCTGTTGCTGTTACTTCCCATGTTGGATGTTTGCTGATGTGACCGCCCTATTATTTGGGACAAAACAATTGCAAGCCAGTAATGCATTGCCGCGTTGGACGAAACTAATTTACTCTCGACCCAGTAAGAAACAACTAGTTCCGCTACAAGTTTATTGGCTGCTATGTTGTCTCGTCCATTTTATTAAGTAGGTTTTGCTTGACAGTCTCCAAAGCAAGCTCTAAGTTTTTCAACTGCACGATGGTTTAAAACCTCAGTTTATGTAGTATTTGAGGGAATTTACAACAGGTAACCATATTTATAAGTTTATAACTAATACAAGAGGTAATCGGTGCCATACCTCTTGCTCAGCAAACCTATTATGCACAAACAATCCTGAATACAGGTCGAAGCTGTTCTTGATAACGTCGTTTTTCTGCGAGTAACAATAATATAATATATGAATATCTTGCATTTAGTAGCTCAATGAACTTTTAATAATCTGGGAACTGCCGAGATTGACTTCACAAAAAATCGTGACATCTCAACATGTCAAATTCCAGAATAAAAAATATCATCACAATGTCAATTTCCAAAACATGTGCCATAAACTGTTGCAGCAGGTTTGTGGGAAGAGCATTTCAACAAAACACTCAAGAATACACTAGAAGCATATCCATGATTATCCTTGAAAGAAATGTTCTTTGTTTTTCCACATAAAAAAACTACAATATAAAATAGTAAGTATAGCTTCTTCGCATACCAAATAAACAAGTGTCTCAAAGCCCTTTGTATCCATGGATGTAGATTTAATATCCATTTGTGCCAATACCCTGTTCATTGAGCAAGAAGGTAGTGTTTATTTTGTGTCCTTCGAAGAAATGGACCAGCATCTTCTTTTTTCCAATAATCGATATGGACCAGCATCAAAGGGGATGAAAAGAAGGTACCTGCCTATGGTGTGAGTAAGAAACTGACTGCGAGCAGCCTGTTTGTCATGTTCTTCACACGGCATCTCCACCATTCTACAACCCTAAAATCATCAGCAGCATGAGAAGCTTACTTTTATTCCATTAAGAATAATAATAGTAACAAATTGAATCAGACATTTTGTTATGATTTATTATATCATCATCATCACCCGTACATCTTAGAACAATGTTATACTTGGCTTCCTTACTGTTAAGGGAGAAACTAAAAGTTCAGCCAGGGTATTTCAACTAGGAAGTAGGAAGTATAACATACTCTACTATTTTACTCAATCACTCTTTGCCATATGTTAGGGAAATAAAAAGACCCTAAATGATGTTGGTCTTTTGTCTAATATTGTAGTGATTTAAATATTTTGAATCTCTAACAAAAACCGGGTTGAGAGTGTTTGAATGAATTTCTGGTTGATCATACACCTACGTTAATCACAGTTCATAATGAATCATTCTGAATTCTCCAAAGTCCAAACATATTAATAAGTAAAAATATCCGAGCAGAGAACAAACAGTGCACATTTCCTGGACAAACCATGCATATACAATAAGATTATTATCGCATTACCTCACTCCGAAATATTTGAAGGAACCTTGAGCAAATATCTTCATCTCTAATTTGAACCTTTTCATACATAAAAGCCAAACCTTCCCACCCATTTTTGCCACTCTCTGGTCCAAACATGGGGTGTGTACAAAGCACATCTGCTTCCTCTGGCAGCACCTTCACCATTATACCACATATGACATATACCATAAGAAAACACATATCGACATCCATCCTTACCATACATAGTATACAACAACCATATGTACACATGCATGTTATTAAACATTAATGACCACTTCATACATTCAAGAATCAAGAGCAAGGGAGAGAGACACTTAACCATTTATCCATGTATTCATAATTCATACACAATGAAAAAGAGAAAAACTATCTATATTACAAAAAAAAAAATCATCAGTATTTCATAATGGAAATTAAAAACCATCTATATCTTCTCAGAACCAGCATTTAAATTAAATAATCAATAAAAAAAAAAATTGGAAAAATAGAAAGAAAAACAACATACTTGCAATAAAAGCTGCCTTGGGTATTCCTTGACAGAAAGAACATCAACAAAGAGAGTTGGTTTTCTCAGCAGATGAAAAGGGATAGAACTTAAAACTTGTGAAAATGATAAAATAGAAGTAGAAATCAAAATAACATCATAATTGTTAGAATAAAAAAATGGGTTCATATCTTTGTAGAATTGAACACCAAGTTGTGAACATAATTGAGAGTGATCAGAACGAGATGTAGCAAACAAAAAGTGACCTTGTTTAATCATGGTTTTTGCTAAGAATTGAGCAAATGGACCAAAACCAATAATACCAATGTTTAATGGAATTGAAGAAGATGAAGTATTACTAGTTTCAGTTTCACTCATGGTGTATGACAGATAGAGAAACAGAAACTTGTACAGAATTTGAGGAAAAATGATGCTGGTGGATGAACTGCAGAGGACTATATATCTATATTTGGCCAATCGTTGAAAAACTGACTTACCCACTTGATGTTTAATTGTAATATTGTTTGTTCCGCCCAGTAAACTGCACCCACTAATGAGCACCATTCAAAAAGTGTCTCGAGATTCTAATTTATAGATAGATAGGTGACGGAGATGTTTGAATTAGGGTAGTCCAATGAGCAATGGTCGGGTGTAATAGCAGCTCCACGTCAGTTTTTTTAAATTTAGCTAAAGCTGAATTTTATTTTGTTCA
>JABWDY010031333.1:3019-13688 GCA_013358455.1 Thalictrum thalictroides | reverse complement strand
CACCACTAGGGTGAACTTAATTTTTTGGATAGCTCTTTGTAAAGTTATGGGTGTCATTATGATTTCCCATAAAAAGATACAAAAGTTTTGCATCGTTGAAAAACCCCGTTTTCTTTTGATTATATAATGATAAGAGAAACAACCCAGAGTAGCTATTTATGCAACTCAAAAGTCAAAATTTATATATAAAAAAAAGAAGATATAGTTAGATAGATTAAAAGATATTATTTACTATGAATCCTTTAAAAGATATTATTTACTAAGAATCCTGTTTAATGTATTTTCCTTTGGTGTATGTACATGCAGCGCCAACATTATCCATTTGGTGTGATTGTAAGAGTGTTGAGCCACTTACTATTTCCTTGCTGTATAAACTTTTCCATGTTTATTGGACAAACATAATTCATTTGTACATGCAGGAGCTGATTCAGCATATGTAGCAACCCTAGAAGAAGCAAAATGCCGAGGAATGATCACTGCAGTCAGCGCAGGAATCAACCTCAAACTAAAAGAGGTTTCGAGCTGGAAACTGATAACAAGAGCGCAGCCAACTATCTAGCAGGCAGACCTTCCAACATCTCCTGGACCACGTCTAATGTTCTAGACAAAGCAAAATTACTATGTTTATGTTTTAGTTCTGTATCTTTTAATTGCGGCAATAGGTTGGGGAACTACTCAGCTCATACGATAACAGCTCAATGGTTCCCCTATCCTATCCTGTGCCCCCACCATGGTTAGTAAAGCAGTTGGCAGAGGACATGCTATTCTATAATATGGTATTCATTCATCTTTCTTGAAACTGAGCTAGTAGTGGACAGAGCAACACTGCAGACAAACATATAAGAATGGGCTTTCATCTCATTACATTAAAAGATAGGATTGATCAGAAATTTAAAAAACCTCTTTACCTGACTGCAGAGTACACCAACATAAACTTTAAGTTAGCACATATATTAGCCTTTTTAATACATAAAAGTTTGGCACATCATGGTACATAACATAGTTAAATGCCATTATAAAAGGGTATTATATTCCTAAGCCTATATACAAATCCGCTGAAGTTGTGAATTATTTCAAGATTCCAGCAAAAATTGCGTAAAATGCCAAGTCTCATATGCATATAATCTGCTCTGCAGATTATCATTATGAAGGCGAATGTGAATATAGGAGTGGCTACTGATCATGGACAGTGTGGTACCCCTGATTTCAAATGTACATCGGAAACCTTGTTTGGTTGGATCATGAACAAAGTTGGTACTGCTTTTGGGATAATTCTGGTCTTTCTTTGTAAATTAGTGTGCTTCTTTACATTGTTATCCTTGAGCTAATGGGTAATTCATTCGATATTCGAGTGCAGTTCTGATAACTTGAGAATGAGTAGAGTAACACAAAGTGAAAGTACTGAAAAAGTTCTATAAAATAAGACCATAATGGTATACTACAATGGTAAAAAGAAACCTAGGTCTGGGACCAAGGATAGTGAAAGTTATGGGAATAAACATGGGGAGGTTATCTTCGACTTCAACCCATATGATCCTCTTCTTATTCTTTCCGCCTTTTTTCTGAACACTCATGCATACTCCACATTCTCTTATAAAGACATGGCTAAATGGAATTGGTCGGTTCGAGCCAATAAATTATTATAAGGTGTGCAGGAGAACCCAAAAGAACTTCCCACTAATACTTCCTAGTATATAAATGTGACTTAAAACTTGTTGTTTACTGACTCTAGCTATCCAGTCTTCCTGAACTCTCTATCTTTCTATATTTCTATCTTTGTATGTGTTAACTAGTTTAGGATCTCTGTGCAAGTTGCTATACAGTGTTCACAGTGGTCACACTATAACAACTAAAGTAGTTCAAGCTCGTTACGACTTCCTGAAATCGTGGGGTGGGGTTTATTATCCTCTTATCAATCTAGTTCTTGAGAGCTAGCACTGATAAAATCCCACCATCAAAACCGCAAGTTGAATTGTTTCAAATATCGAAAGCACAATATCTTGACTATCAACTAAAAAAGACCTATCACTGGGAAAGTGATAGTTGAGCTCTATAAATAACTTAACTCTCCTTGTTTCATTTATTCCTCAACCTAACTCTAACATGGAATTCAGATTTTCGTTGTTACTTGTTTTCGCCATTTCTGTCTTCTGTGTTTCTGTCCAAGGTAGAGTACATAACCATACAAAACATAAGCATGGACATATTACTCCAATATACCATATTTCAATGCCACCTTCTCCTGCACCTGAGTCTTCTATTCCAAAACCAGATCCCCCAAGTGATCATACGGTTTTTGATGTACGATCATTTGGTGCTGTTGGGGATGGTATAACAGATGATACTCAGGCTTTCAAGATGGCATGGGACACAGTTTGCCAAGATGATCATTTATCTGAATCAGTCACTCTCCTTGTTCCTGAATTCCATTCCTTCATGATTCAATCTACAATATTCACAGGTCCTTGTAAGATGAATCATGTTATATTTCAGGTAATGTGATTCACGTAAGCAAGGTCATATATATATAGTTCTCGATTTTCTTTTTTTACTGACAAATTGCTGAATTTTGTTTACTAATGTACTTTTTGAACTCTGTTCAGGTCGATGGTACCCTTACGCCGCCTGATGGACCTGATTCTTGGCCAACAGGTTCCAAGAAAACCAATTGGTTAGTCTTCTACAAAACCAATGGAATGTCATTACAAGGGGGTGGTGTCATTGATGGAAAAGGCGAAAAGTGGTGGAACCTACCATGCAAACCTCACAAGGTAAAAAAGGGTAATTTAAGCTTATCTTGAAATGAAAGATTTGTTCAGGCTCTTAACAATCAATGTATGTTAATGGAACAGGGACCAAATGGATCGACGTTACCTGGACTTTGTGATAGTCCTGTTGTAAGTGACACACATGAACTCCAGAGACCTTCAAGTTTAATGGAAACTTCCAATTACTAGATTAATCTTATGAAATTTCATTTGATGCAGGTCGTAAGGTTTTTCATGAGCAACAATTTGACAGTGCAAGGACTTAAAATTCTGAACAGCCCTCAGTTCCACATAAAGTTCGATGGTTGCAAAGACGTCCATATAAATGCAATTACTATAAAATCACCTGCTTTAAGTCCCAACACTGATGGAATTCACATCGAAAACACGCAGAATGTGGGGATATATAATTCAGTTGTGTCTAATGGTAAGTTCAGTGGCTTCTAGTCCTATAAAGCTCAATTATTATGTTCGCCAGGTTAATGTTTTCTGTTGCTGTCATACAGGAGATGATTGTGTATCAATTGGAACTGGTTGTTATAATGTTGATATACGAAACATTACCTGCGGGCCAAGTCATGGAATAAGGTACTTTTCGCAGCTATAATAATGATTTCTTCTTGCTCTTCCAAGATGTCTTTCTGTAACATAACCCTTATAGCTTACAAATTTGTATTCTGTATTACTTTGTTCAGCATTGGCAGTCTCGGCAACCATAACTCAAGGGCCTGCGTTTCCAATATCACCGTAAGTGATTCAATCATAAAGTACTCAGACAATGGACTTAGGATCAAAACATGGCAAGGGGGATCAGGTTCAGTATCTGATGTGACCTTTAATAATGTGCACATGGACACTGTAAGGAACCCAATCATAATCGACCAATACTACTGTCTAACCAGAAGTTGTGCTAATCAAACATCAGCAGTTTTTGTGTCTGATATAATGTACTCAAATATCAAAGGCACCTACGATGTACGTAGCCCTCCAATACATTTCTCCTGCAGTGACTCAGTCCCCTGCACTAACTTAACACTATCTGAAGTGGAACTCCTTCCATCGAAAGGAGACATACTATCAGATCCCATCTGTTGGAGTGCTTACGGAACATTAGCAACACTCACAATTCCACCAGTCTTCTGCTTACAAGAGGGCCTACCGGAATCAATTATAACTAGTGATATTGATCGGTGTTAATTAAGTATGTTGAATAGATTAGACAATGTAAAGAAAATATTTATATATGTATTATAAAGAACAAGCAGTACTATAGATAATGTAACAGATCAAAAGTTCAGGTAGAATCATCCTTTGTTTCTGATAATGAGTGTGTTTGTTGTGTGAGATTTGAGTGTTAGTTGTTTATTACCAACTTAATGAAAAAGAGTTCTCTTTCACAATATTACAAATCTGGGTTTTGAAAACTTTTTAGTTATTATTGCAATTTCCATAGTAGGGGAAACTAAACATGGTGGAGAACCACTTGAGCCAAAATTGAAAACTGAGAAGAATATGATTAAGTTAATGACAAGTGAGTAGTGACAAATATTCTTTATAAAAGAAGTTGTTCTTTCTACAAAAAGGGAAAAACAATAAGAATATTTAAACATATATGCATATTATATTGCATCACTAGTATTATATAGCTCAGCACATATATAGTAACATGAACTAACACATTTTCTCCATACATACATTGTTTCAGATGTTTTCAGAGCATATGTTCAATGCTTGGCCTTGCCACCACTTCTTCGAAGAACAATCACCCTGCACCAATGAAGGTTGCCGAAAATACTCAGCATTAGAAATATAGTAGTCTATAATAAAGACAGGAAAAAACTGAAAATATTTTATTAAAAAAACGCGGGTTTATTCAGCATTTTAAACCATGAATATCATATTATCAATGATTTGGGAACTATGTATTACAGATTTTTCTTGAAAAAACATATATACATATCTTTCAGTCTTTATGGGTAACAAACTGACCAACTAGAATTCATGTATACCAAAAGAGAATAAGGATGATGATCACTACTGCTCTATGTTCTAACTACTGGTGGGTAGTTTGTCATAGATATATAGTAGATACATAGGCTCTTGACAACTTACAAGTTGGAAGTTAGATCAATGGAGAGTGTAAAGCTAAAGTACAGCTACAAGTAAAAAGTTGGGGATATACTACTACATAGGTTTTAACCATTTATGGCACAACATGAAAAAGCCACCATAAGTTCCCAATTTCCTTGGTTGGAAGGAAACATGCATTATGGCTCTTATAGAGAAGCAAATCATGCATATTATAATGACATATATATTGACACCAAAGAGAAAACCCTTATCATTTTTCATTTAGTTTATTTTCTGCCTAAGGGAGAGAGACGAGCGCGACGTAATGGACCATTTTCTGCCTAATGTTCCTATCCTCATTGTGTATGTAACTTCATTCTTCTGTAGTACGTACTCTTCTCCAGAAAAAAATATCTAACAATAATACAATGGTTTTAAATGTTAATAATGTCAATACCTCTAAAACAAATGGAAAAAAACAAAAATGTTTTAAGTGTTTTTCCTCTTAAAAACAGTAACTGATATGGTCCTACTTGAAGGAGAGAGAGAGGGGGGAATAGTAAAGAAAAAGAAAGGAAGAAATATCTATGAGAGTGACTGAGTGATGATGAGTGTAAGAAGAATTGACTACAATGATCATGATTCATATAAGAGCTAAGGGATAGTGACATAGATATGGAGGGCAAGAGAGAGAAGAAGAAGAAGAAGGGTATGTAGTAAAAAGGAAGAAGAAGTGGTGTCATGGTGTGAAGGTCGGCATTCAGTGGATTTGATTTCATCACGCGCAGCACAACAACAGCCCCAAAGCTTCTATAATAATAGTGGGCTACAAAAGAGTAGCTAGCTAGGCACTGAAAAAGTCATTAAAAAGGGTCTTTACATCCATCATGCACAGGCTAAATTGCCACCCCAAACTCACTTTACAAAATTTCTAAAACAACAAGGCAATTAGCTAGATTGATTGGTTGATAATGAAAGTTTTTAAGTTTAAACATGTCTTGAAAAGTATGGTTTATAAACATTTCAATTAAGCAAATGAGAAACCAATGAATTTATACTTTTTTCTCATGCAATTTTAATATTGTCATCTTTGTCTCATAGTAGAAAAAACTGTCCAAGAAGAAGGTATTATATTGCAGTCTTTCTACTCAATTCAACAACATTGCACTTCTCATTGTATCCTCCTACCCTTCTAAGCCAGAAAGGGTTGCAGGTTGAGGTTCATTCATATGTTCCAAGTGAGTAGAAGTTTCTAAGGTGATGTCTTATATTCATGAGTGCACACTGGAATTCAAAGTAAAAACTCACTATATATTAAGTGGAAATCTTTTATAGATAAGATAAACTTTTGCATTGTTAAAAAAATATCCCAAAGTGGCAAAAATTTGAACCACAAGAATCACAAAGATGTTGATCAATACTAGACCACAATTAGAAAGCTTTAATTTCCATTGAATAATGATTCTAAGTCCAGTATAATTAGAAGATAATTAAATGTTTAAAAACCCTAATCCAATACTTCACTCTATTAACAAGAAAAGGCATGTCCCTCACTTTTTTAATATAGTGTACAAAAAAGGTGAATTAGGTGGAGTGGGGTTGGCTGCGAATGAAGGGTTTGATTTTGTTTGTAGTGACTACTGACTAGTGAGTTTAAAATCAAGGTTGTGAAGGTTTCAAAGCCATGGAAAATATATATACATACATATAGAGATGTCATGAATGTGGGTATACAAGGCTGCCCAAAGCAATCTTAAGAGGAGAGAAAAAAAAGAATCAAACAAAAAGAATCTCACCAGTACCACTACAAAACCATATACTCGTTTTCTTTTCAACTGAAAAAGTTTCTTCTGTTATACAGTAAATAATAATACAAAATGCAAAAAGAAGGGGGGCCAAGACATACACTAGTTCCAAATTTGAAATACAAAGCCGACTAGCCGAGTACAAAAGTAAGGTTTCTCCACCAATGTTTCTGCACAGATAGATCATACATGATTAATACATAAACCTTCGAGAAAACTGAAGAACGTATAATAACCATTTCATCATTATACATTGTCGTTAGCCAAATACTGTAGTGTAGTGTTTAACATACGATTTCGTATTCATAACTTACTTATCGGTATCATCTACTATACTGTACCCAACAAAAAGTAAGCAAGCTGCAAAACTATTAATCCCATCTTTTCACCTATCAGATATACAAATTAACAATATATTCTGATACTTCTGTGTTAGAAGACATGCATACATTTCACTATGTACTGTAATTTAGGATTAATTAACACTGTTTTTCTTACAAAAAAATTGTAAAATGTGGAAAGTGTATCTGTGTATGCATGAATGCATCTATGTTCAGAATAACTGCTGTAGATACAACATATTTTGGTAGGTGTCATTTCAGTTTCAAACAATGCTCTTTGTGGCAGCTACTAGCCTACTACTGCAGGCAAATAAGAGGGATCAATTTATTGCAAAAAATAGAAAAACCACTTTCAACCGTGGAGACGCAAAAAGTACAGCTTCTTGCCCTCTGAGGGGGTTGATTAAAATTGTGAAATGTGGCTTAATATCTTCAATTGTTCTATCAAGCCAACAAAGCTTCAAAGGCTTTACTGCCAGTATTTGGATTCATTCCATGGGTAAATAAGATTTTTGTTGTGTGTCTGACTTCAAGGGTTTGTCAGATCATCTGTGAAGATACAGTAATGTCTTCATCTGAGTCAAACTTGGCATTTTAAATAAAAGGGGGTTCCAATGTACCTTTGAGTTACACAGGGATACACATGCTGAAAGTAAGTTTTACCCTTGAAAAATACAATTCTCCGTAAATTTCAATCCATGAAAAAAGCACGACTTGGGAGTGACTGTATTTTCTTTCTCGGGAGAAACATATGAAGATAAGTTGATGATGGTTAAGCATCTTCTGACCTATTAGTGCAAATAATACAACTGGTATCCAAAGGAATATCCAACAACATTATGAGTTTATGACTGAATATCCGAGTCTTACTCTAAAAATGGACAATACCAACACTAATAACAATGACTGGTTGAGAAGAGTATAGAATGCTTTACATAATCATTACCCTACCATGTGTAATGCCTTTGATTTTTAGAGCTTTGGACATTTTAATTGAAAAGCTTATTTTGAACGACAGATCTACAAGAAGTCACATAGATATCCCTGTATAACAACCACGCCTCCAAAGGACTATTCAGTGGTCCTCTTTCCACTCTTGCATTTGTGAAGTAAAAATTAAGCAGTGGTCCTTCTAATTTTACATTTAATTAAAGAAGAAAATAATCCAAGAGAACATAAATTTTCCAAACTCATGAGTTTGTCATTCTACAACGAGCATAAATTGCTTCTTACCGTTTCTGAAGTCAAAACAAATGGGCAATGGCTGTAACACTTCATATTTGGCAAGGTCCACTTTCTGATAGCTGTATTTCCCACACCTCAGCACAACTCCAACATCAGTTAATGTGAACCATACGACCATACCTACAAGTGTACTTAGTTTGATCAATATTTTTAATATGAGATATTTGAAACGAAATAAGGAATGTCAGAAACAAATAAACATTTCACAACTTACCTGTAATCCTTTGGAACCTCCAATGACTAGCGGGAAAGGGCTTTCCTCGATAATGAAATTCAAACACAACACCCTGATAGTAATGTGCACCAAGATATCAAAATGACAGGTCAAAAGAGCAACATATAATATCTCAAATCACATAGTAAATATTGAAGGAAAAAAGGAAAATGAGAGTACACATATTATACATGAGAAACTGCCGTATGAACTTTCTCCAGCTCAGCTTGAATACCTAAGCCCATTGTCCCATCACGCACAATGCCATGCACACATGAACTACGCTACCCATACATATATTTCAGATGTACAATATGGGTCTAATTAATGTTGCTACTTGCCCTCTCCATTTATTTCTAGAAAATGAATACCTTTCAACATTGCAGAAACATACTTTGTTACCAGCATGCATTAAAAAGTACAAACAATTTTGCACATACAATTAAGCGAAAGTACAATCAAAGTTGAAAGAGTAATGAGCACTAAGCAAATTGGCGACTAGGTAATGTTTATATAATGGCTAAGCATGGACACCGCAAAGGAATAATATATTATGTTCTCAACTAGATCACAAGAATTATTGTCTTATTGAAAGACTATAACATGCACTACATTCGAACTTGCACTTCTAATCGAATGGGGCTACTTCCTACGTTAACATAGTCAAAGAGATGAAAAGTACAGAAGGAACTGCACGCTAGAAATATACGGAAATACACCCCTGACCCCACCCCCCTCACACACGGATACTTTTTAACATACGAGAATGCTCTCCATTGAAGACGCAAAATCTTTGCAATATCAACTGGGACATCAATCTCACTAATCTAGTTTTCTTTACATAATAATGAAAATCAAGAAATAGAGCTATTAGTGACAAGGTACCACACCATACATATCTACCATGCTTAAGAGATAAAATTTGCTTCAGTCATCATGCATATCCTACAAGTTCTGATAAATCCCACAAGTTCACTTAGAATCAGTATCAGATTACTCAGAAAAATCATAAAATGTTGAAAAGCTGAATCTTAATAAAAATAGAAATTTTCAGAAATGTATCAATGGAAATCTACCATCTTGTCTGTGGATCCCATCGCTAGCAGTTGAAAATAAACCATCATGTGGATCTTTTTAATAGAAAGATGTTCTCATCATGTGGATCCCATGCCAAGTGGTCAACATCAGCTGTAACTGCTGACCTGATACCTGTATGTGAAGGATACTTCATGATCATCTGCACATAATAGATAGAAAGTAAATCATGTTAGGAGTTGGTCTGCATTGTATACTTACATGCAGGCTTCAGATGTTAATAAGATTCCAAACAGTATAAAAAAAAAAAGCAGTCAAAATATATTGCAGTATATATTGCAGTCATTAAAATATCAAATCTGGACAGGATTCAATATATTGCAGTCAAAATTACACAAGACACGATTTAACATGGAAAGTAATTTAACTTTTCTCGCATGTATGCTCTCGGTTGAGGCCCAGTTCTTTATCGCTTAGAATGCATCTAGATGATCCACAATGCACAATATGCATATAGATGCTACTAGTTTAGTATTACAAGGGGTGCCAACGTAGTTGGATTGTTGGTATTTACAGCTTTTATTATCCTGCCCCTTTGAAGTATTTGCTTGTATACAAAAGGAAAGTGTTAGTTATCTGAACAAAGGGCCATAGGGGTATCTAAACATGATAGGGCATCCGTGTTCCTATTACCAAGACAACTGCGTGATGCCGTGATCAATAGATACACCAAGAAGAACAGCGGGTACAACCTTTAACAAGACCAAAATCAAAGTGTTTGAGTGAAAAAAAGGTGATCCCATCCTGATGGTCTTCATTTTAGAAAAGTAGAGTAAATACCTTGTCTGTATGCTGCTCCCTTGTGAGAAAACATTCCCCACAGTCTACATGGCTATCCCTTTTGTATTTGCTAGTCTGACATAGAACACACTCACAGAATATATGAATGCCACATGTAACCGAATGTAGGATTCGAAAAAACATTTACCAATAATGTAGACAACCAAAGAATGTCCACCATAAACTCAAACGAACAATTATCTATAGAAACGAACAACTGACAATCTTTTGATATTTTAATCAAATAAAATTTTATGAAAGATTGCTAGGAGATTCCGTTCACAAGAGTGAGACCAACAACAATTGGAAGTGAAGGAAGCTGGTCCGGGACCTCGGAGGAGAGAGAGAGAG
>JABWDY010031266.1:14403-28504 GCA_013358455.1 Thalictrum thalictroides | reverse complement strand
GCTCGACAAAGCTTGCTCGAATACGATTATTATGTGTAATTTAGCCGAGTAGCTCGAGCTTGGCTCGGATAAAGCTTGGCTCGAGCTCGCTCGTTTAGTTAAACGAGCCGATTATGAGTACAAAAAAAAGCTCATATGAAATTTGGACACACGGCTCGAGCTCGGCTCGTTTCAAAACAAGCCGAACATGAGCATACCAAGGCTCGGCTCGTATAACACCCCTAGGACTATCTGCCTTTTGATCTCAATAGTATTCTTACTGCATATGCTATAGGGAGAGTTTTCCCCATATTGTAAAGCTCTTTTTTGCTTGAAATAGAATTTTAGCATTTTTATCAAAAACAAAAAAGAGTTTAGGGAACTATTTTAAGCATGACTTGCAAGGAGATGCGTAGCCTGGTTCCCTGTTATGTGACAAAAAATAAAAGAGAACAAACTGAAATTAGATGATGCAATATATTTTGCCTTATCAAGTTCTTCTCAGTCCATGATAGATTACTAGAAAACACGACATACTACTAGCAAGTTCTATTTGTATCTCGATGATTTATTAAATAATTTAATTTGTTTATGACTAGGAGTGCTTATTGAGCATCTTTGGTATGTTCGAGCTTGACTAATTTATAACTGAGTTTAGTTCGAGCCGAGCCCAAATTTCAAATGAGTTTTTCTTTGTGTTCAAATTCGGCTCGTTAAGCTTATCAAACGAGTTCGAGCCGAATTTTTATGTCTGAACTGAGCCCGAGCTACTCGGCTAAATTATATTAATAATAATGGTTATCGAGTCGAACAAATCCAGTTTTGGTATTTTCGAGCTCGACTCGTTTATACGAGCTTAAAATTCAATCTTTCTTTTGTGTTCAAATTCGACTTGTTAAATTTATCAAACGAGTTCGAATCGAGCTTTTATGGAGCCGAACTCGAGCTGCTCGGTTTGATAAACACCTTTATTTATGACTTTTGTGTTAGATTTGTTGGACCAATAAAAAATTGCCACGTATTTATAAAATTAATTAAGTTTTTTATTCAATTTCCACCAGACTCACACACACAAAAATTTAATCTGTTTTTATTGGTCCAACACAGCCCACAGATAATTATCACACAACAGATATTTTTGGCACTGTTTGTGTTTTTTAACTGTTTACCATTCATGGCTTATGTTTTCAGAGTCATGAAACCAATCTTCTCTCTTCATGTGTCGGTGGTGTTGTAACACTAAAGAATGAATAAAAACAATGGCATTTGGCACAACAACTTACACCTCCTCGAAAAATATCTCAGTGCAAGTCCAAATTAAGGAAAGCCCTATATATGTCTGCATGAAGTCATAACCATCTGATCTTTGGATTTGATGAAAACACACTACTGGCCAAGTTGCGGCTGTGTACATTCAGCAAATTATGATTCTGAGGATTGCAGATCTCATGGGACCACGCTAAGAGTGTTGGAGTTTACAGATGATCCACCCCATTTCTTCATCCTTGAATCGGCTAAGTTCGCTTCTTTTTCCCAATTTGTGTTTAGAGTGATGCCTGTAAGGATCAATGTTTGCAAGAGCACTCCAGTGAGCATTCCAGACCATATACCCTGCCATTTGTCCCCAGGGAAAAAGGGTTACATACTTTTTCTGATGTCTGTTCATCTTTCTGATGATGTGAAACTATGAGATGTGGTGCAATGAACAAGTTTTAAACAGAAGAAAAGTCACCTGTATTCCCAAGTTCAGTTTAGAACCAAGGACGAACCCAAGAGGAAAACCGACAATGTAATAACAAGCGATGTTAACATAAGCCACCAACCACTGCCAGCCAGCTCCAACAGCAACACCTGCAAAGAATACGTTCGAATAGGTTTAACTGTTTAAGTTCATTGAACAATTTTACCGGTTGTAATTACTGAATTGGTTGTGATTTGTGAAGTTGTGACGTGCAGCAGTAGAGATTGAAGTAATTATTCTGTGTTCTTTGCTTCTCACCTGTCAGAACAGGCTGAATGCTGTTGAGTAACAATGTGAAGGCCAAGATTACAGCAAGCTTAGAAGTTTCGTGGGCAACATCAGGATTGTTAGTAAATGGTAAAGCATATACATCCTTCAGTGCCAAGACAAGGACAAGTAATACAACACCTATCAAGGCAGCAGTTACAACAACTACTAGTAGTGAGAATTTGGCTGCCCTTGGCCTGCCTGCCCCAAGTTCATTCGAGATTCTCACACTGAAACAACAGAGAATTGAAAATAGTGTTGTGTTAATATAACAACTACATCAAACCTAGACCTTATATGCATACTCTTATTTATAGTAGATCAAACATATGAACCCAGTAATAATGATCAAGTCGCTATTTTGGACACATCGTTGATTACCTAATTGCAGCATTAAAACCCAAGAATATCATCATCACACATCCATTTATGTTGTCGCTGCCATGAATGAAAAATTACATCATTAATATCTTTATACCGGCCATGATTCTTTCTTAGACCTTTGACAGTGTTGGCAGAAATGTACACAGGTTTACCATATTGATATTGCAGCTACGGCTATTTGAGCATTCTTCAAAAGTCCAGCCAACACGATCAGAATCATATAATACCAGGATTCAAGGCTGCATTATGGGAAATGCGTTTGAAAAATCAATCATAGAATTGAGGCTAGCAAGTTTGATAAAATGGCAACTAATAATGTAATGTAAATATTGCTTGATAGCATACCACATCATGATGCCCGAAGCAATTGAGAGCTTAGCAAATGCTCCTAGATCATGGAAAGCACTCCAACTGAATCCAGTCCAAGTACCAGGACAGTAACCCATAACTATATAAGCAAACTGAGCCAAGACTGTAATCCACCAAGACAAGTTAAGTGAGACAGCAGCACCAACCAACCCATAATCAAATCGGTTTATTAGTAGCCAGCTTAAAAAGACATGAAACACAAGTGCAACTGCTGAAATCCATGCCATAATCATGACTTTGCTTTGTGCTTGTAAAAATTTCTGTAAAGGAAAATTAACTCCATATGCAAACAATTGAGGGATCATGTAGAGCGCAAATCTTCCTGACTGCTCTGCAATTTCTTGGTTCTGCCCGAATAATCTTAAAATGGTGCTTGCCCATATATAGATTGGAAGTAGAATGATGCACATTACCATGAGGATGATCCATGAACGTTGCATATACACACCCATCATATGTAGCTGTTTGGCACCAAATGCTTGTCCACATAATGTTTCAAGCGCACTTCCCATTCCAAACTGCAACATTATAGAATTAATAATCATTATAAACACAACGACGAATAAGAATTAAAATTTTGTAAACAAAATGACATGAAAGTAACAGTACCATGATTCCAAAGGCAAGTCCACCAATGACCATGTTTTCAGTGGAAAAAGCATCAAGATCAAGTGTGGTTAAATGACCAGCAAATATTAGTGTGACAGTACCAAGTGAGTATTGAGCTATGGCAGTGAAGATAGCTGGAGCTGCTAAGTACCATAACTTTTTATTCTCAGTTAAAGCTTCCTTTATAAACTGACTAAAATGTGTAATCTCATCTATATCTGCTTCTTCTGATCCTTTACCACTTATTAATGGATCATGTAACTCATCAACATGAAATCCAGGCATTATTCGACAACCTTTCTTTCTTTCTTTCTTCTTGATTTTTGGTGGGTGTGTACGTTCTTGATTTATTTGATTGCGACTTTGCAAGATATATGAATGAATGAACGTGAAGCTCGTGGGATGGTATGCTATGATTTGCATTCAATGTTTGAAAATTACTCACATTTTAATAATAATGGATGTTGACATACAAACAACAACTTCAAATTTACATAAACAAGAAAAGTCTAAACTTTTGTTTGTTGACACATTGATATTCAAAGGAATACGGAAGGTGGTTAAGTCAAATTTTGGACAATTTAAGAAAACCTATTAGCAAATATCAAAATCTCAAACATCTTACATTCAAAAAATTAAGAACTGAAGGAAGATTCCAGCTTAGCACACATATGACATTCAAGAAAAAGAATTAGAAGAAGGAGTAGTGCAATGCAAGCTCGAAGAAGACGTTCTTTTTATTCATTGTTTTTCTTCAGCTTATTAGACTTGTTTCTTCTTCCTTGTTTACTTTCTCTTTTTCTTTTTCTGTTTCATCTTCGTTCATTGTTTGTTACTTTGTTTGACAGATATAAATATGCATACTTACAAATCATTACACTAACCTTTAAAAGCGGTATATGTATATCATCTAAAGTACTACTATTTGATGTAAGCAAAACAGTCTCAAGCTCATCTTCTGCCGTAAAAACACCAATAATAAAGTTAAACCTCTACCTAACACACAAAATTCATATAAAACTTATTAGCAAAAGTCAAACAACTTTTGCTATCTGGCAGACGTAAATGGACAACATTGCAGCCACTGAACCACCACCTTTGTTCCATGGGTAGTTTCTGCATAAGTCAAAAGATATTGAATTTAAAACCAAACCAAATCTGATCAGGCACATATAGGGCCCAATTTGACTATTTAGCCCAAAATTTTGACTTTTTTAACTTACCATTATACACCCTCCGAAAACATGGCCCTTGGAGCACTTCTTGTGCCACCAAGCACTGTCCTTTTTCCTCGGGGCCATATAACAAATGCTTTGATTGTTAGCCATTCTAACTATAAAAAATGTCGTTAATAGTTAGAATTTCAATAATATAACAAGTGGTTCAACCTCAATTGGTATAAATCGAAACAAATATATAAAAATTACAATAATATAGCAAATGGATCTTATGGTTAACAATTACAAATAACAATTTATTGCAACAAAAATAAAAATGTCTACAAATTACAATAATCTCACTACTCGATAATATAAAATAACAAATGTATACAATGTCATTATTACAATGTGTCTCATAGCTTATGGTTACTAGGTTGTTCAACAAAGTGACAAGTTTCATAATCACCAACAATCACAAGACTCAGCACAATTCCCCATACACGGATCGCCTAAGCAATGTAGACAAGCTTTGGGTGTAGGTGGGGGACTAGCGTAGTGCCAATAATTTGTGCAATATTCATTACAAGGATTTTGAAGGCATTTCACTCAAATCATCTCACGATCCCCAAACGGAGGTGCTCAAGTAATGGATATAGGAATCTAATTCCAGGACATAAAAGCTTCGAGCACTTTGCAAAACAAAACCATTTCTTGTCCTTGTTCCCCATTCCCGTGTACATCTTCAATAACCCATCACAACCAACTTGATTGCAAACAACGAACGGATTAAGGACTGTTACACAACTTCTAAATTGAAATTTTGTGTATTGTGTATCATAAAAAAACTTTGCACGCAGCATCGATTCTTGAACCTTCATTGGCAAATATACTACGTCGCGTATTTCGTATAAGTTGTAAAAAAAGAACCAACTCAACAATTGATTCCCAAATTTCTTGAAACCTACTAAGCAGATGACCTAGGCCTTTACCGGTGTTTATCCCGTCCATGCCATGAAAAAAGATCAGAGACATGACGCCAAAAATTGGAACTACTATCAGGTGGACAAGTATGGACCATAGACCAAGCGACACACAAATTTTGATCTCCTTTGGGAGTCCAATTCATCGTGAATGAAACTTCTAGTAGGACAAAAAAAAATTTATGTAACAAAGTGAGAAACCTACATTGCACAGAAGACTCCAAAATACATTATAAAACCTATCTTCAGATAACAATATGAATTATAAAACCTATCTTCAGATAACAATATGAATTCTAAAAAAATGCCAATAGTTTGTCATTCAGATATCTGAATTCTAAAACGCGTCCTGTATACATTTCGCATTCAGATTTCTGAATTCACAACCTACTTACATTCCTGCCATACATTCCATAGTATACCAACAAATATTATAACATAATATATCCTGCCTTTGTAAATGTTATATCTTGTGAATTGTGACAAACAAGGGTAAAACATACATTTCACATGTGATTTAAAGTTATGAGTCATTTTATAAGGTCCAAGTCTTGTTGTTTAAGTGTCCGGGAGGCTTCGGAGCTGAAGACATCAACAATGGACGCGATCGGCGACAACCAAGCAAAACCGGGCAAAACCGAGACAAGCAGGCAGGTCAACATTACATGAGTCGACTGATGACTACAAGCAGGCAGCTAGACAAATTCAAGTCAGTCGACTGAAGACAAGCAAACAACAGCTGACAAGCAGGCAGCTGGACCATTTCAAGTCAGTCGACTGAAGACAAGCAGGCAGTTGGATCAAATTCAAGTCAGTCGACTGACTAACGGGAAATTCGGGTTTTCAGCCCCGGTTCAGTTCTGTTTTCTCCGGTTTTCTTGGTCAACTGACTTTGACCAACGGATCTTTTGGGGTTTTGACTATAAAAGCAACACTTCAAGATGGTTTTCTTAAGGATTTGGTTTATTTCTTCAAGAGCTTTCAAGAGAGAAACCCTAGCTTTATTTTCAAGAGAGAAATCATCCATCTTCCTTCCATTAACTCAATCTAATCCTTTAAATTTTTGTGAGAGTGAGTGAATGTTGTTAATGGGTATTGTATAAAACCCACAGTGAGCTTTCAATCTTTCTTCTCTATCATTCTCATTTAGTGAGTTCTTCAAGAGAGAAAAACCCTTTACCAAAGGTGTGACCTTTGATGTGATTTCTTCTTGTTGAAGAAAAGAAAGTTAAAACCCTTGAGAAGGAGTTCAAGGTGAGGAGCTTGGGATTAGCTTCTTCAAACCCTAGTGGATTCTAGGTTAGAGATTTTTGGAGAAAATCTCTACAACTTTCAAGTTAGATCAAACCAACACTTATGGGAGTAGTGTAGAGTTGTTAGAGGTGTACCAAAGCTGTGGATTTACCTTAATAGCAAGAAGCGACTTGAAGAGTGGACGTAGGCTTCATTGGCGGAACCACTATACATCTTGTGTTCTTTGGTTTGCTTTCTTGTTCTTACATTCAATCATTTATGCTTTGTGATTGTGGTTAAACTTCAATATCACATACTTACTATCCTCTAGTTGGTAGTCCTTGAACCGGAAAGTGGGAGTGCCTCTTCACTACCCACCTCAAGAAGTTCTTGGCTACTTGTAAAAGTCTTGGGTGTTACTTAGTCTAGAGTTTGAGTTTTCACTAACTCACTCTCAAGGAGAAATAACCCCAAGGACTAGAGTGAGGTAGTTGTGGTAGAGATTCCGAACCACTTTCCTTGCTCATCCTCTATGTTTTACTTTCCATATCATGCTATCTTACTTGTTAGTTGATTTCTCTTGAGATAGAATTGCTTAGGTTAATCTTTTTATTCCGTATCTTTATCCTAAGCATATCTCTGTTAGCATCAGTTTGTCTCAGTTACATCAGTTGGGGGTGATATTTGTTAGTAAGTTTTTAAATAGACTATTCACCCCCCCCTTTAGTGTTTGGGCACCATTGTGTAGAAATATACGCCTTAACAGCTTCGTAAACACAAAGTCTACCACTCCATAATTACTTAAAAACACAGTCTGCCATTCCATAATATTATAACATACTAACAACCTTGTCAAAAACAAAGTCTGCCAGAACATATAAGATTCACATGTCAGAACATAATAACCAACCATAATTACTTAACACAAAGTCTACCAGAACATACAAGTACACAACCTACCACTGACATCTGGGAATCAACCTACCACTGAACTTTTTCACTACCAAAGTTAGAACATCTTCTTCACTACTTAAGTCAGATTAACTTCACAGAAATTTTAGAAACTTCACATGTCAGCAAACTCATTTGGGTTATATGGTTTGACGTACTTCAGCTTGTCAACCAACCAACCCATCCTAAGATCAGCATCCATACCCAAGAAGATTTTGGCTTGAGCATTTTCAACTCCCAGAAAGTCCAGCCCCTTCAGATAGAGTACCCTATCATCATTTGGATTATCAATCTTTGGCCCACCAAATGCCTCTGCCAGTTGTCGGACAACATCCAATATCCCATAGGCTATTTCATTATCAGAATTTGAAGTTTTAGGTGAAAAGCGCGACTTCTTGCGCTTCGAGTCCACAACAACAACAGATGTTGGGATCTGATGAAGACGAGGTGACATAACAAGAAAATTGTTGGTTGAAGTGTCCATCACAGGTGAATACGAGGAAGAAACATTAGGAGTAAGAATCTCAGTTTGTTAACCATTGTTAGCTTCTTCTTCACCTAACGTACACAAAATTTGAATCTTAGAAATTATTTTAGATACACGAAAATGTTCGAGCACAAAATGGAATTAAGAAAATGTTAAAAATTACCAAGGACATTGTCAGGATAGTTATCGAGTGGCTTTTAATCTCCAGCAGTTGCGCTCTCGTTACTCACAATAAGGCTTTATTGTTCGTCACAAGGAAAATGCTTGCCACGAAGGTTACATAATTCAGGATGAGCCTACAATGGAACCAACACACCTTATTCTATGCAAAAATTACATCCAAACACGAACAAATAACCAATCAGATACTAAATTACCTGAAAGTAGCGCTCCCAAACATCTTCATCAGTAGCCACGACAGTTTTGTTCTCAGTATCAAAGGTAAAACCAAAGCCCGACAGATCAAGAATTCCCTTGCAATTTTGTAATCCTTCTTCAAAGTCTTAAGACGAGTCCTTACATGCTCAGAAGTAACCTGCATCCTCAAGGTCGTATTGACAGCCTCTGCGGCAGCTCTCAATGACTCAGTCTTTAAGCCATTATCAGCTCTCTTACCATTCCTGAGAATATCTTCATAGATAGCATTCAACGTGACTTCTTCCATTATATTGCCTTTGTCCACCTTATGTGGCACTTGGCAGGTGGGGGTGGGACAGGGTTGCTAGGTGGGAAGTACGCCTGCGATGACGAGCCAACATTCTTGGTGGTTATTCTAGGCTTCTTGAACTTAGCGTTCGACATTCTTGAACCTACTAAACCCCATATTGACCAAAATCCAACAAACATCCAAATAAAATTAATCCAAACATTCATCAAATAGAAATCTTTCATCCATTATTCGGAACAAATTAAACCATAAAATCAAACTTATTACAATCCAAAGCAAATATTGAAAACATACACAACACAAAACCACCACATAACTTCAATTTTCAAATGTCTCCTTCATTGTAATCAACAAAATTGGCCCACATTCCTTTTTCAAGTTGTCGCAGTCCAACCTCGAGATGTCGTGATGAGTATTCCACCATTATTTGCGACATTATCTTCCTCAGGTGGAAATGGCTCATCTTGTGGATCTTCGGGTGGAACCGACTAAACTCCATCTTGTGGATCAACATCCTTTAGGAAATTGTGAATTGTACAACACGCCAAGATTATCTTTGATTGGACTTTCACATCATGAAATGGTGCCTTCCTCAAAAAAGCGAACCGCATCTTCAACACCCCTATGATCCTCTCTACAACATTACGTAGCTGGGAATGCCGATAGTTGTACAACTCCTCATCAGTTTCAATAGGTCAATGTCCATGTTCCTTAAGATGGTATCGGATACCCCGAAAAGGTGTTAGAAAGCTGGGGCTTAAAGCAAAGCCAACATCCGCAAGATAATACTTACCTACGTACATAGTAGTACATATGAGAAAGAGAATTAAGAAGCGAGTGCTAGGTTGGTACATATGAGAAAGATAAAAGGAATGAAGAAGCAATGTAATGTATTACCAGGGGGCAAAGTTAATCTTCGTCCTTGACGAGTGACTGCAGATCTCAACAATCTTCTATCTTGGGTTGACCCTTCCCATCCAGCCAGTACGTAGGAAAATCTCATGTTCAACGTACACATAACAAGACAATTTTGAGAGATAACACCTTTACGGTTACGATACCTTCCTTGATCATCAGAGTAGACCATGGCAGGGAAGTGGGTGCCATCGATTGCACCAACAACATCCTAAAAAGGGTGTTTAGTTAATATGTCATCGTTTTTTTTTAAGAAGTCATGAGGAGGTCTAGTTTATATTACCTTAAAATATTGATGTCACCACACATCTCCAGGACCATTTGACAATGGTGAGTTCTCAGCCGTAGCATTCAGAACCACTTGTCGGTATAACTCGACGCAAGCGTTTAAGACCATATGGAAGTAGTGACTGACTGTCTGTGATGAACGCCTAAACTCAAAGCGGGTTCTACGGCACCGATTGTCATGGCCAACTATAAGTAAGAACATTGCAAGTTGTTCTTCAACAGATACGTATCAAGAATCGGCTAAACCTATAGTCTTCAACCTAGCACATAAACTATAGAATGTAGGCCGCCTCATCCTCAATTGTTCATGGAAATTAGTGTCATTGTCGGTATAGAAACGAGCTAGAGTACTGTAGCGTGATGGATCCCTATTATAGGTATATGGAGCCCTAGGAATTCTTGGAACACAATTACAAGTACGTCTCCGGTTACAGGCAAAATATTTCAGCAACGACTATTATTACAACAGTACTTACAGCTATCTTTTCATCTTGAGTTGCCATTCTACATAACACGGTATAATTTCATGAATACAAAAAGAAACTTTAATTTAAAACTAGTCAAGCTTTCTGAAATTAATAGTTTAACTTTACATCCCATGTAATTCATACTATTATAACAGCACTAATAACAACTTAATTAGTAATGTTATTACAAGAACTATCAAGACTAGCAGCAACCTCTTACCCCACTAACAGAAATCATCAGCCAACACCACAAGTGAACCTGAATGGGCACCAACACAAGAGTGTAGTAGAGAGGGATGAGGTTGAGAGACAGATTGAAATGAGTGTGCCGAAGGTTGGCACACTTGGGGGGTGTGATGACAAGATTGAATAGGCATGTATGTTGGTTGAGTCACACTTTCGGAAGATTCAGCAACAAGATTGGAGGTAGGTCGACGACTATGAAGTAAATCCCTTGTATGTTCAAGATTGTAAGCACCTCGCCAGTCAGGACCATAAGGATACCCAATAGTTTGTGCTTTGCATTCCTCCCAAGTTTGATAAATCCCGGGACAGAATCCTTTGCGCACAACATAATATTTTAAAGTTGTTATCATAAACTACATAGGGCTAGTATGTAATTTGTGCTCAAGGTTTATTTTTTTTATCCTGGCTTATCTAAAAAAAGATAACTAAACTAATCTAAATATCCATGGTATAATAACCTCAACAAATATGGCAACAGTTTTAAGTTTAAACAAGATTCAAAAAACAAATTAGGCATGGTATAATAAACAACATGGTATTATAACACAAAAATTGATGCAAACGTAAATAGTCATGAAGAATAGAGAAAAAATAGGGTTTACGTACCTGAGTAGCCCACGCGATAACAAAAAATTAATTGATTAACAAAAATGTACATGTCATCTCATTCATTCTAACTAAAGACCATGGAAGATAAGTTAATTCATATTCCTAGACAGAGAATATACCTAACTCAAGATAACATGGTAGATAATAGAGATTAATTAATATACCTAAACAGAGAATTACCGACAGTTAATATACCTGAACAGAGAAATTAATCGAAGTAATGCAACAATGACAACAACCAAAGTATCGACTGCGAAAAAAAACAAGTAAGCTATATCTTTAAGAAATGAATCATAACTACACAATTTGTGAATCATATAATACTAGTCAAATCATAGTTTGTGATCACATATAATAGTTGGACCATAGTTTGACTACACAAAACACACAACTACACAGTTTATGATCACATATAAAACAAAATAAACTAATACAGTTCTGACATGCTACTATATATTGATTTGAATTCAAGAACAACATGATATAATTTAAAATAGAGAATTACTGACAACTCTGACCTAAACACATCATTTGAAATTGATTTATGGTTGGTTTAATACTTGGGGTTACACAGAAATATTATCATAGTTTGAAATTGATAATATCGCAATATTATCACAGTTTGAAATTTAATACAAAAATTTAAAATCCCCCAAATAAAACTTGGGGTTTTACAAAAAATTGTTCTTTAAACACAAATTGCAACCAAAAATTGATTTTTAAAACTAGGGTTTAAAAAATTACAAACTAGGGTTAGGTTTGATTTACTGTTCGAACAATTACAAACTAGAGATAGGTTTTATTAACTGTTCGAACAATTACAAACTAGGGAGTTTAAAAAATTGATTTTCAGGCATGCCATTAGGTTTGATTAATTGTTCGAACACAATATACAAGTTTAAACTAAAACCCCAATTAACAGTGTTAGCATTTGTTAAAAAAAATTGATTTTAAAAAATTGATTTTTTTGCTTTGATTCAAACAAAAAACACAGTTTAAATTAAAACCACAACATATTAACTCATAAATCAAACAAAAAACACATAAACTAGGGTTAGGGTTTCAATTTTAAAATTCTAGGGTTAGAGTTTTATAAAATCAAAAATTCTAGGGTTAGGGTTTCAATTTGTTCGGTTAAATCGATCTAAACAACAAAAAAAAAAAACAAAGAAACGAAAATAAACCAAGAACAAAGAAAGAAATCGAAACAAAAATGAAGAAGAAAAAGAAATCGCGATTTTTTCAAATAATAACTCGATAAAAACTGATAAAGAATGAGAGATTTCAATCAAGAATGAAGATTTTGAAGAGAATATAAAGATTAAAAGAAGAAAAACATATCTTTTTAGTTGAATCGCCACGAATCACTGCTAGTAGGCCCGCCATTGTTGAAGCTCAAGTTCTAGGGCTTGTTTTAAGTTTAGAGTGAAAAGTTAGCTTTTATATGAGGGCAAACAGTTTTTCTATTTGCCCGGCTGATTCGGCAAGCAAATTTTGCTTTGGGGGTCCCCTATACAAAAAATTCCCGCTATATGGCAGGAAAACAGGATCACGTGAGGCTTCAGCTGCAAACTTTATCACGATAGCCACTTGAGTTATCAAATGAAGGCAAAGACCTTAAACACAGGAAAACCGATGTTTGCCACAAGAAAAGGTTGTTATCAAACACCCCCTAAGGTGTTATGGAGAATACGAAATAGAAAGAACAAAGTAACACCAAGATTTAACGTCGTAAAACCCTATCACAGGGAAACATCCACGACCGCCCTCAAGCGATAACCAAATCCATTATAATGAATAAAAATAACACTCACAGTTACAAACTCTGGTTAACTCTCTCATAGATATTAATACTTGCAACTGCACTCTGGGTATCTCACTATAGATCCTCTTTACAGATTCACTCTCTGAAAGCAACACTCAATTCTCTGTTGTAGTTGTTGTTGTTGAGAAGATAAAGATGTTGTTGTTGTTGAAGAAGATGAAGAAGAAGAAGATGAAGGACTCTCACATAATGGTTACAGATTCACTCTCTGAAAGCAACTCACTATAGTTGTTGTTGTTGAAGAAGAAGATGAAGGACTCTCACATAACAGCAGATGCTCTCTCAAGAGGTAGAAGGAGGCTAGAGAGATCTGGAATCCTTAAGGTTTCTATTGTAGAGAAAACCATTATATAACACCTTTTGGGCCTCATATCCAAGTTGGGCCCAAATCACCAATTAATTGTCAACACTTGAAGTTCTGGTAGCTTCAATCTCCCCCCTTTGACACATTTCGTGACAAAACACCCAAGACTCTAATCACTCGTACCCAAACCTCACATACATAAGAAAGAAAAAATATGGTCATAAAGCCATTACAAGAGAACACTCAAACTCACCTAAACAATCTTGAAGACACCCTGAAGAACACAACGGAAGCAAATATACAACTCTTCAAGAATTGCTCCCCCTCAATTATTGACATGTATAATCTTCAATAACTTTTTCTCCCCCTCAATCGTTGCATACCTGAAACAATCTACAAACAAAAAAACACCAAAACTGTGGAGAAAAGGAAGATTAGAGTCAATATATACATCTCCCCTTTTTGTCAGAAATGGACAAAGGGAGGCACATAGAAGAAAAGAAATAAAGAGAGAGAACAAGCAAAATAATAATCCACATGTAAGGGCAAAGAGAAAGGCAATATCCAAGACAAAAACGATTATTATCACTCAAAAGAAAGAAGAAAGAGTAAAAAGAAAA
>JABWDY010031261.1:0-11254 GCA_013358455.1 Thalictrum thalictroides | reverse complement strand
CCATGCTAGGAAGGTAACTGTTTTATGATTGATCACATAGGATAGTTTTTGCTCTTTGTTCTTCATAATAAATAAAAGAGAGATCTTTTTGCATGTGTAGAGACTTCCGAGCCTCATACTCCCTTTAATTTATCTTGGCATCGAGAGAGAGAAGATAGTTAATAATTGTATAAAGAGAAGTGATTCACTACTTGCATGACGGCATCGAGATGAGAGGTACTGGGTCTTGAATACTTCTTGAGGTCGAGTTCCTGGGTCGAGAGCAAGGGAACTCATCACAGCTAATTATTGCTTGTCTATGAGTTTATAGTTAGATGCATGGTTTCAAAAACATGAGTAGTTAATTTGGAAACTTATACCTATGAAACAAAGTAATACCCCGCTTTTCTCTCCATATTCACAACCTTTTATATTTCTTGCTTGCTTTACTTTGTTTGCACTTTTCTCTACTTCAATCATAATACTCTCAATCAATCAATTCTCTACAATTCATCAATCCTTCCATAAACGACATCATTCATCATCGTTGCTTCTTGTCTGTAGTCAAAGTACCCAATTCTTGGAAAGAGTGGATTCGATACCCGATTACTTGCCTCTTTGCTAATTTTAGGATTGGTTTAGTTGTCCAGTTGAAGGTTTATAAAAATAATATTTGATATATATTTATTAGTGCTAGTAGAGCTAACTTGTTCTTGCATATTGGGTTTGCTAGCACTGCTAAAGGTTTGACGGGAAGGCACTGCTGAAAGAATTCCCGAAAAACAGTTATATCAAACATCAAAAACTTGTTCACCATCTAACTTAATCATTTTTGTTTTCAGAAAAAAAATCCCAATGTTGGAATAATGTTGAATATCCTGATTTGTCGACGAGATTCACCACTGATAGGGTAAGTTATTTTGTTCATATAACAAATTTGTGATTTCGTTAAGGTATAGTTGATTTTTTTGTAACTACAATGACAACCATTACTACTACAACATGGTGTTCACTGGATACAGAGAACGATACTTGAACATGCACTTAACTGATAAATTGAATTAATGAGATTATTACTTGAACGATAATTGATTTTTTCTTACTGTTTATTATTAAGGTGTTTAAGATTCGATCAGATTTGATTCAATGGGCTCAAAAAGTAGGACTAACATGTGGAACAGTCGTCGTTGTTTCAAAATCTGAGAATGCTAGATTAGATAGAACACGAAGGTTATATCTAGCTTGTGAGCGTAGTGGTATGTCTAGAGATCACCTCAAGAAAAAAGAAATTGACAACAAAGAAAAAGTTAATGAGCAAGACGAAAAAAAAATAAGACGAGGCGAACAGGAACAAAAAAAATTAATTGCCCATTTAGATTAAAAGGTGTTTTCATACGTGGTAGTGAAGACAAATGGAAAGTTGAAGTCCAATGTGCTCGTCACAACCATGGCTTGGCAATTTCCTTTGAAGAGCACTCGTATGTGGGACGACTTCAACCTGAGCAAGAAAAGCTTGTGTTTGATTTGATGAAAACAGGGGTGGGGCCAAAGGATGCTTTAAATGTCATCAAAGATAGAGACCCGAACAATTCATCAACTATTCGACATATTTACAATTCCAAGCAAAAACTGAGAAAGTTAGAAAAGGCTGATAGGACAGAACTCCAACAATTATTGTACTTACTTCATAGCAATGGGTATGTAAAAGTGAGCAGATGTGAAGGAGGTTCAATTATCATCTGAAATATATTTTGGGCTCATCCAGAATCAATTAAGTTGGCTAAGTGTTTCCCTAAAGTTTTTATTATGGATCCCGCATACAAGACAAACAAATATCGTTGGCCATTGCTTGAGATCGTGGGAGTTACTTTAACAATGAAGACTTTTTCTATTTGCTTTGCTTTGATGGAACATGAGACTGAAGATGATTTTACATGGGCGTTGAGGTGTTTACAAGTCTTGCTTGGGGATAATATTTCACCCGATTTAATTGTGACTGATAGGGATTATGCTCTAATGAATGCAGCTGCTGTGATATTTCCTACTGCAGTAAAACTCTTATGTCGTTGGCATATTTCAAAAGATGTTTTGGCAAAAGGAAAGAGAGAAATTCGGGATTGGCATAGCTCAACTGATGTTCAGGCAATAGAGGAAAAAGAAACACAAGAAAAAGATATGGCAGAAACATTGTGTGATAAGTGGGCGAAAGTTGTATTGGCAATTACTGAAGCTGAATATATTCATCAGTTAAAAGAATTAGAAAATGAGTTTCAAAGGTGGCCTAAATTCATCCATTACCTCCATCAAACTTGGAAACATAAAGAACGGTTCATTGCAGCTTGGACAGATCAACATATGTACTTTGGCAATACCAGCACAAATAGAGTTGAAGGCCCGCATTCATCATTTAAAAGAGCATTGACATCTAGTAAGTATGATTTTCTTGGCATGTGGCATATGATTCATCCTTTGCTTACAGTGCAAATTACAGAGATTACTGCATCATTTGAGAGAAGTTTGATTTGTGTGAAACATGATCATGACATCTTATGCTTTCAGAATATTAGAGGTTTTGTCTCGATAAATGCATTGGATTTGATTGTGGGTGAGATGAGGCGATGCAGGTATGTATGCATGGACAACCATATTTGTGGGTGCAGCCTTCGTCGTACGTATGGGTTGCCAATGAGCATGAACTTAATATAATTGGTCTCCAGGGTGACAAGATATCCATTTGGAAGAAAAAAATGACTTTTGGAAAAAGTTAAGTATTATTGTTGTTGATGTGGACTAGTCTGATCTTGGGGCGAGACCGGAGTTTCTTGTGCTCATTGACCGTTACAAGAACTCGAGAACTGACCAACAGGTTTTTATGTTGAAGCAGATGTTGGAATTAGGAAATCCACAATGTAGTGGCTTGCTTCAACTGTTGGTGAAAACTAAAACTAAAGGACGACCATTTGGGTGGAGGAAAGAGTTGCCAAAGGTTGATAACTCAACGAAATGTGATCCATCAGAATTTGAACTGGAAATGCATGAGTTCAATTCATCCAAATCTGCTAAACCAACAGAGCCAACAAAAAAGAAATTAAAAGTTACCAAATCAACAGTGCCACCGAATAAGAAAATGAATGTCCTAAAGACACCTCAGAGTTTCGGTAAAGTGAGCATACTGAAATTTCCAGACTTTTTTCGACCATTTATAATCGATGCGAATAATGTTGATGGTGATGGAAATTGCGGTTTTAGAGCTGTGGCAGCGTGTATGGAGATGGACAGTGAAAATGGATAGTTGATGGTTCGAAGTGACTTGACAGGCGAACTTCTTTATTTCCGAGAGGAATATAATAATTTGGTGGTTAAGAACAAGTTAATACACTTCTCGATATTTTGGATACTTATGACAGTCCATGCCCACCAAAGAATTGGTTCTTATTACCTTATATGGGTTTCTCGTTTCATCAATGTATCATCATGTGCTTGTGTCTATTTCTCCTGAAGCTTGCTTGACTTTTGTACCATTGAGAAGTGCCCCTCCTAGTAAGAAGCAAAAGGTAATTGCTATTGGGCTTATTGATGGCAATCATTTTGTACCGTTGAAGTTAAAAACTGGATGTCCAATTCCTGAACATGTTGCATTTTGGAAAAAGTTTCACCACCGAGAAGCTGACAAATGGGAGAAGTTGTTACATCGTTTCAACCGTACATTTGAAGAAATTGTTGGCAGCAACATATAAACACAAGATGGGAGTTATGACCAACCAATTATACTAGAATAAGAATGTAATGCTTGTTAATGGTTTTAGCATTTATTTTGCTCATGAACTGTTGAGATTGATGTAACCTGTAGCTATTGTTAACTTTGAGACATATGATATAATATTTTCTCTGTTATCAATATCTTTCGAGCATTATCTTGCACTACTTGTATCATTTTTGCAATAAAAAATAATAACGTGTTTTTTAAAATAACAAAAAGGATAAATCCATATGAGAGAACTAACCAAGAAACAGTTTTGTAGCATAACACATATAAACAGTCTTCTGAACCTGTAGAAAACACTTTTGATCATAGTACATATATATGAAATAGCATGCCAACAAACACTGTTGTTCTATGAGCCATCAATAAACAATTTTGATCAAATGTAATTGGATCTAGATGGATTCGAACCATCAACATCTCCATTTATGAGTGTTCTTTCCATTTTGAGCTTATAGATCCATTCAAGCACGCACTCAAAAATTAAGTTTCAATGAACATGCATGGACAAAAAACTACTACATACCTGTTACTGGGATCGATTCCTAGATCTTAATATCCTGCTCAGCAAGGTCCAAGTCAAGCAAAGTTTGTAAGAGTTCACATTTGATTTCTGTGAATTCTTACGTCAATTTTCTGGATTCCAGAAAGTTATTACTTTTAGGTTCACAAGATGTTATATATTCAAGAAATGAAGCAAAATCTATATCTTTGTATTTCCTTGGATTTGCTTCATCGACGAGTTCTACCTAAGGTCTAACTATACTTTGGACTGGTAAACTATGCAATGAAGCTACAGAAACATGCGACTTTGAAGAATTTACAAGAACCCTATGCAACACACTCTTGTATCTGCCATTACTAATATATGTAGAATGTTGAACAACATTGAATCAATTGATATCTATAAAGAAAATGAAATGATTCTAGTCAGCAACTATTAAGAACTCACCTTAAGATGATTACCTGGCTCCCATCCTCGAATTCGTCCAAAATATTGTCATCTGGTGCATTCTTCGAACTTACCTCCAGTGTTAAGCTAAGGTCAGTTTCCATGACCATCATAAACAATTGTTTTGTTTTTTGGAATAAGATAGAACTTCTTTCCTGTTAAAAAAAAAGAGTTGTTTTGAATATCAAATTCAATAGTTGACAAACATGCAAATTTGTGTAAACATAGGCAGCAGGTTCTTTTTATATTTTTTTTATTTTGTATGTATGAGCATGTGATGAAGTTCTTACCTATCCATTGGTGAAGAAGGCCAGAGGTGAAGAACATCAGGATTGCACATTAGCTTCAAGAAATATCTCCAACAGAATACCATCTATATTCTGATTGAAACTGGTTCCATATCGAACTGGGGTCCTTAATTCATTGGACATCAACTACGCTCTCTCTCTGATTGGAAGTTCAAAAATTGTTTGGCAACTTCAATCATTTTCTTAAGAAGCTTATCTGGAACTTAATGGTTTATAACCTACAAGCACAAAAATGACAAACAAAAGTTAATCAAAACCATTTCCGGGCTTTCGAAAATGGTTTACTAATCAAACTGCGAGCATAACAAATTTAATGCTATGGAACTTGAACTCGACTTTGCTTTTCCAGAAAAAATTCCCATACTAAATTAGAAAATCGAGAGAATAAAAAATTTTGCTTTCTCTTTTCGTCAAATGAAACTACAACTATCATAAATTTCAGCTACTATCTATTGGTATATACCACAACAATATGAAGGTGTGCCGCAAGGTTACAACCTCCAAAAGTCTAACCAACACAAACTAAATTCCTTTAAGCAAATTTCTAAATCAAATCTAACAAACCCTAAATTTTTAATCTGTTTTAAACAAAACCCATACTCACCCTTCTTATTGTTTCTCTAAAATCACTCAAAATGTAAACATTAAGAAACCAAATTCATAACATATATCACGTTAATGCAACAACAAAAATTGAAGATACAAAAAAATCAAACAACACCCAAATTTAGTTAAGCTTATCTAAACTTTAGTTAGGTATTTGCTAAAATTCTCAATCATCAAGTGATTATTTAGAAAACTATAGAAATTAGTAGAACACCACGTACATACCTCAATCAAAAAACACCAAATATGGCACTAATAATAAAAGAAGCTTGAAGGTTGTGGGAACTCTGACTTTCGATAGAAACAGATTCTAAGAGAAAATTCATCTGATTATATGAGATGTCTCCTTGGTGAGAAGAGAAACTCGAATACGAGATAAAGGCTGAACGTCTATTATTATATTCTTTCTTAAACTTTGGGTGGCTCTTATCACAAAAGGTGCTCTTAGTTACTTATAAATTTGGGATGGGGTGTTTTTTATTTTTTAAATTAAGTTGAATTGTGATGAGATGTTATATTCAATAGTCAATTGCTATAGCATCAAGCATCACAATTTAAGTTTGTATGGCTCTTAATTGTGACAATAGGTTGTATTTAGGTATTTTTTTTATGCGTGGTGTTGTTAATTTTGCCTTCTCTTGTATTTTTGTGCAGGAATGGCGCATAAACTCAAAAGGTTGAATCCTCTAGTCGCGGTGGTAAAGCTATTGGTGGTGGTAGTACTGAGGGAGGTACAACTACTGGTTGTAAGGGTGGTCAGGTCAGTGACGCTACGAAGGGCAAGGCTGTGGCAGACTCGTTTTCAGAATCGTTAGAGCGCCCTGGTTCAGTTATATTTCATGCTCATTATGTTGCTTCGTGAGCGTTTCTTTGATCTACGTAGCATTTTATCTAGTAGTTTGGGGAATTCTCAGCTTCCGGATTTGTATAGTTTTTTTTTAAGAAAACAATTGGCTAGCTTTGGTTCAGCCAACTATGAAGGGATCAGCTAGGCATACGATGATGTTTTATGCGAATATAAAAGTTTCTGCAGATCGATCTTATTTCACTACTTTGGTCGATGGCAAGGAATATAAGGTGTCTCCAGCTGTTATTCGTAATGCTCTTGGTATTGATAGGGCAAGGTCTTCTTCTTCTACTATTGTGCATCATGGTTGACCTTATAGAGATAAAGACAAAAATGGTTCTCAGTATGGTTCTGCAATCAGGTTTTTATTTAACAATGGTGTGTGTTGGCGCCATCATCTTCAGAGTTTCTCTCTTTTGTTCCTTCATTCAGTTCTCCACTCTAATGTGTTTCCGACGAAAAGGAATAAGAATAAGTTGACTGATGAGATGGCTCTGTTGTTGTTTTCTCTGAATAAGTATCACATGTATATGTCTGAGGTGATTTTTGACAGGATGCTGCAGATGAAGGAAGGAAAGAAAACTCGAAGCCTTCTTTTTCCTAGTTTTATTATGCAGATTCTTCAGTCTAAGGGTTTTGATGGTGAATATGTTCCTTTGACTATTCCTAAGTTCAAGGCTAGTGAGTGGAAGACTTCGGTGATAAAGGGTCGGGAAGCTAGGATTAGGGCCTTTTAGAGCATGAAGTTGGGGTTGACGCATCATTTGGTCATTGGGGGTTCTAAACCTGAGCATAAGGATGAGTATGATCAGAGTTTTTGTGATGGTGCAGTGGTTCGGCCTGCTTCTGTTGTATCAAGCAATAGTCGAATTAATAATGTGAATAACAGTATTCATGCGACAGTTTTTCAGCTAGAACAGGTTAATGCACATATTAATTGGTTGATTGAGAATGCTCGCTCGAACGATAGGATTAACAGGGCCAATTTCTCTATGCTTTCTGCTCTGTGTGGTCATCTGAATCTTGCAATCTAGGTAGATGCTCTACCAGAGTTTGTGGAACCACCTGTTATGCCTATTGTTGGTGGGGCAACTACGATGGATGTTGCCGAAGAAAGTGAAGCTGGTGAGTCTTCTGGTGGGAGTGGATCTTGGTATTTGGAGGATAGTTCTAATTATGGCATTCATCATGATAAGGAGCGTTCGAAGTAGAAGTGCATTCTGATGTAAAACAAAATTTTGTTATCCTTGGGAGTGATGTTGTTTACAATCTATCTATCTGGGATTCACAGTTGTTACTTTTGGTAATTTTTTTTCTATTGAAGCTGTTAACAGTTGTGTCTCTCAGTATTTTCTTTTTCTAATTCCCTTGTTATGATTTTTATTTTTTTCGATTTATTAGCTATACTTTTGCCGAGGCTTTTGTATTATGTCACAAAAAATATGTCAAATGTGAACATTGTAAGTTTGAAGTTGTTTGACATTCAGTTTGTATGTGAAGTTGTGGTCTGACTTGGTGGAGTTATTAGGAGGAAGCTCGATTCATGTGTCAGGGTGTTCAGGTCAGATTAAGGTTTTATTGTAAGCTTTGAAGTAAAAGTTGGAACTTTGGTTAAGGACTCCAACTTTCAGATGTGACCATGGTTTATTAATCAAAGTTCGAACGCTTGTTCAAAGTTTGAACTTCCAAATATGTCCAGTTAACGATAAAAGTTCGAATTTTTTTGCAAAATCTAAACTTCCTGATTGCATCAGTTAGGATCAATAGTTTGAATGTTCCTCCAAAGTTTGAACGTTATTATGAAAAAATCTATTTACTTGGTTGTGTTTTGAATCTTCAGTAGTTAGTAGTTGTAGTTTGACCTGCTTCAAGTCCAACAGTTTGTCAGATCTTCCAAGTTTAGGAATCCCAAGCTGTTAGTTTCGTCACTGAAAAGTTCTATATTCAACAAATCAATATAATACAAGTGAAGTTGTCCTCTGATTACTACAGATCAGATTTTATAATGGGAAGACAGGGCCATCCGGGTCTGTATAAAAGAACCAAAAGGGGAAAAAACAATGAAAACAATAAAATGGGAAAAAAGAAAAAGCAAAAGAAGGAATCGACCATTGTGCCAGCGTCAACCTGCAAAGGCAATAATTGAGTCAGAACACAAATAGATAAATAAAAAAAGAAGTATATATAACCATAACAAAATCAACAGACCTCGACGGTGCACAACTTCAGGATAAACAACATTTTTAGTATAAAAACCCGAGAAGCCATCCACAGTTCCATGCTTTATGAGGATCTTTGTGTTATCTTTACGCGTGTTTCTTGAGAGGGCAACATAAAGCTGGCCATGACTGAAGATATGGTCCGATAAATAAATTCCAATGATAGATATCGTTTGTCCTTGAGATTTGTTTATAGTGAGGGAAAAACTGAGGCGAACTGGGAATTGGTTTCGTATAAGGACAAATGGGAGCTTGATGTCTTGTTGGGAACACCTAAGCGGAATTCGCGGAAGCAAAACTAGTTGGCCAGCAAAGTTGTCGCTTATTATTTCAGCATGCATTATGTTTTCATGAACAACTCTAAGTAAAATCATAGTGCCATTACAAACACTATTTTTGGGATCGAGATTATGCAGAACTATTAGAGGACATCATATTTATAAGGTCACCTTATGAGGTGGCAGTTGAGACGTGGATATGGAATTGAGAAATTCCATTTGGTAGAGTTGGTGGTCATTCTCTTCAGCTTGGTCAAAAGAATGATAAGTTATTTGATTACCTGGAAAGAGTTCGAGGACTTGCTCGTTTAGTTCATGAATGTGGACATTTTTTGGAGTGATAAGGGCCCGTCCCGTTGCATAATGTACTCTCTATCCATAGCCTTTTCGATGATGTTTGGGAAGACAGCTTGTATTAGCTGGGCCACAGAATGTTCCCCCTCCCAAGGAATGATCATTTCGTCAGGGATTCTGATCATAGCATCGGTCACACATGGTTGGCTTCCATCACCTACATTTAACAGCATCGCAGCATGAGGGGTTAGTGGAGACGCGCATATTTTCAGTTAAATGTAGGACCCTGAAATTATCCCACAAAGAAGAATATGTTATACATGCATCAATGGTTTGATAACGGCTTCCATGCGTAACCACCGGAAGAACCTGCCTGAAATCGCCGCCCAAGATAATTATTTTCCCACCAAACGGCAAACCACAACCAAACAAATCTTGCAGAGTTTTGTCCAAAGATTCAATTGCATTCCGGTGAGCCATAGATGTTTCATCCCAAATAATAGCAGTAGCCTCCTGCAGCAAATCTGCTAAATCAGATTGTTTACTGATTCTACAAGTTGAAGTTGGCAAAATTGGTATTGGAATCTTAAATCTTGAGTGGGCAGTTCTTCCACCGGGCATCATAATGGAACTATCCCCGAAGAAGCAGTTGCTAGAGCACTGGAACCGTCATGCCTAATAGTTGCTAACAAAGCTCGATAGAGGAATGTCTTCCCAATTCCAGCTGGTCCATCAATGAAAAACAGGGAAGGTTTGCGTTGCCGGACTGCGTCAATGATAATATCATAAGCTTGCCTTTGACCAGAATTAAGCTTGTTGACTGCATTAAGGTCTTCTTCAGATATTATAATTGAACGCTCATCATGCAGGATGGGATTAGCTGTTGAGTTTTCATCAGGAAAGTAAGAGATCGAAGGCAAGTCAAAATTCTTCACACTTTTTCCAAAATCACTTAGAGATTGATCCAAATCATTAAGCAACCGCCTCACAGAAGGATGTGAAGAACTGAATGACGGGTAGTCTTCTAGCATATATTGATGGAATTGGTTCCAAAGACTCCGAACTTCCAAAGGGTTACAGTAGACCAAGATAGTGACAAACAATTTTCTAAGTGCTGTGATAAGCGCTCAAAAGTGTAAATCTATCCCCTTAACTCATGTATATTTGTCTCAAGTTATAATATAAAGTGATATGATATGCTTGGTGTTGTTAGAATTACGTGTTTGTAGGTGTATCTCGCCCGGAAAAGCTAAAAGGAAGCAAAATGCGGTAAAAAGGCAGTTTCGACTAGCCAACTTGACATAATTAAACGAAAGGGTTAGAGAGCTCGGATTTTGAAGAACAAAAAGGCATTGGAAAGCTCTCACTTCCTACTTCAAGACTGTCAAGGTAGATCGCAGAAAACAGAGATGGAACCAGGACGAAAAGACTCATCAAAACCGACCAGACCCAGTTTCTGAAGGCAGTTTTTGGGCCCATTAGGCTTCTTGGAATTCATATTTCTAGAAGGAATTTGGATCCAAGATTTTGGCTGAGTCTTCCACGTGATTTAAGCTAGCTCTCCACTAAATTTCAGCTCCGGAAGCTTCCTGCAGGTTATATAACCAAATACAAACTCTTTTCTAGCAATATTCAAGGAGTTCTAGGGTTAGATGGACTCCTCCCTATATAAGGAGAGGAGAGCCACGAAATTCACTATGCCTCAATCTTAAATTGAAGTATCATTAGGGTTTTATATTATTTCATATTGAAGAAGAAGTTCTATTTATTTTAATACAAGTCTATTTACTTTTCATGTTCAAGTTCTTCATATTTTGATCATATCTTTACTTTTCATGCAATTTCATATTTTGTCTTTACATACTTGTCTTTTGATTATGTCTTTTACTTTTACTATCATCATGATCATCACCACAATCACCATGAGCTAATCGATTCATGGGGTTTTACTAGTGGATTAGGTAAGTAGAAGAATTTACTACAAGTGTTATGTTTTCCATGCTAGAAA
>JABWDY010031218.1:3900-17770 GCA_013358455.1 Thalictrum thalictroides | reverse complement strand
TAATCGAAGCTTGTTCTCATGGAGACTGTGACATAAAGAACATTTATCAATGGGAACCACAAATGTAGTAATTTCTTGTACTACCATGGAGACTTTGATACAGGCAAGGTTGTCGTCCTACCATGTTCTATAGATAATTAAATGAATCTTTTCACTTCTTTGATGATGCCCTTAGCATGACAGTTCTGATAGAACTGTAACATCAGTTTGGCAACCTATTTTGGAAGGCTTAGCTTAACACTATCAATGTATTAAACACAACATTAAACAAATCTTTCATTGTAAATGTGTTGTTACATTCAACCCAATAATATTTTTTTTTTGGCAATATCAACCCAATAATATAACAAGGTGAAAACTCCATTTAAATAGTATAAAAGCAGCTTCAAGAAGATTCCCATGCAAATATGCCAAAAAACAATCATAAACATATTCGGAACCAATAATCATTTAAATTACTCTGTTGTAAACTAAATAATAAAGGAGCCACTCCTATATCCAAGTGTAATATCAACGGCAAACAATCGATCAAATAACAACCATGTTACTAAACCGCTATGACATCAAAGCTTAATGTACTCAACCAAATACCAAGAGTAGGTATATAATATCCTTACAAAATGGAAGGTTAACCATCAAGTAAGTGCAACACTAATACTTAACGCTTATATTAAATAACCTTACAAACTTACAGACTGAACAAAAAACTGTTACGATGCATGTTCATATGCTCACAGTATATGTGCATTCCTTATGATATTGAAATACAACGTCTCTCAAGTTCAAGGTGTATCCTTACACTGTTTATCTTATAGTGCTCATATCTTACTGTGCTCCCAAAAGCTATAGGCTGGAGCAACTCCTTTCAACATCCTTAAGCAGGTAATCAACATCCAAGTGCATTAGTGTAAACAATCATTTATGATACTATCTAATGCAGACTATATATGCATTAGTGTACCAATGTGAAGGTGGCAACAATCATTTCACAGTTGAAGTCAAATTGTTCCATACAAAGTTATAGTAAAACAAACTTACGAAAATTTGTTACAAAAAAGTAAGCGTATGTGCTCACATGCATACAGATTAGGATCTATTGTGAACCTAGGTCCTCACTGTTGCTTACCAATAACAAATCAATCTGATTACTAAAACATTTAGCATGCGTATTCCAAGAGGAATTTCATGTTCATAAGGAAGAGTAATTATTATAAAGTATATATAGCAGAGTTTAACTCCCGCTCACAGAACTAATACCCACATGGTGAAAAAGTTAAGCATGCATGCTCAGAAATCAAGTCCAAATGTGTAAACAATCAACTTGCTAAGGGAACTGCATAATTCTGAATCACGAGTGTATTTTCATACTGTATACTAGTAGTAGAAACTGTATCAAGCAAACTTTAAGTAACCCAAAACACATTTATAACTATGTGCCGGGAAACAATTAGCCGCCAATCACCAACAGAGAGGCATAGGCAGAAGTAATAGTTGACATAAAAGCTTATCGGGTAGCATGGCAGTGAATTAGACAACTTGGTTTTCTGTTTTAAATTGGCAGAGATGGAGACTAACAAACTGCAACAGTAATGAGAAAAATGAGTGCAATCTTGAACTAAAGCATGTTCACAGCATGTTAGCACCTCCCATTAAATATCCTATCAATGTATCATTGATATAGATAGTATCATACTGTGCATATATAGGAAATACATTCAGTTCATATCAAACCTGAGTATGCCTCCATGTAAGGTTTCATTTCTTGCCACAATTAGTGCTCATTGCCTAGATTTGCTTTTAAAGCATTAACACCACATATATGCAAAAAAGCATGCTTGTGCATTGATATTATTTATACGAGTAAACAAAGAAAAAGAAATTGTATTGTGCATACACAATCCTTCTTCCCATTGGGACGTCCATTGATTTAAATAAACAGTTTCAGACATCATAAATATTTGATGAATTATTCTCTTAGCTAGCATGTACCCAATCAGGTCCAGAGAATTAATTAAAAATCAAAAGCATTTTACCTCTAACTGAGTTCAGAATTTACCTACTACGACGAAGGCAAAGTGAATGAAAAGATAGAAAAAGCTAGTTACCAAATCTTTTCCCCTTTTCAGCTCCATTAGATATAGGTGAGAGAAAAAATTTGCATCAATGAAATTTTCATTGGCTCTTATATTGTTGATTGAACTGGTGACCTTGGAAAGTTTGCCTTTTGTAGAATTCCATTTGTTCTTTTTGAAGAACAAATGGAATATTGACCCACTTGAATTAATCTTTGGTTTCGAAATCTGCTATGAGCAAATACTTCTTCTAAGAAAAATTTCTTTAAAAAAGAAAATGAAGATTTATGACTTAAACGACTGATTAGAAACGAATCTGTAGAACTTTGATGAGAAAGGGGTCTTTTCAATTTGAGAAGAAATCTCAGATTTGTCATCTTCAACTCATAGAAACTCAGATCTGAACTTCCATTTAAGGAAAACCCAGATACCACCAGGCTTTAACTTTGTGAAAACCAGTTTACTTGATATGAAGACCGAGATGATGACTTGTGTAAGAAACCCACCTTAGAAATCTATAACTTGAAGTTCTCTTCTTGTATTAGTCGCCATTAACAAGCTTAAATAGAAACTTGAATCAACAAATCTGAATACTCTTGAAGTCATTTTGCTGAACAATTCGACGAACTTGAAAAAATAGAAATGAAGAACAGATCTGATAATTCGGTTCCACCAAGATCTAAAATAAAGAACAGATCTAAAATGTTGAAGACAATGACAGTCTTACATTGGCGCTAGAAGGATCTTCATCTCTTCTCTAGATCTAGATCATTTTACCTTCAATCCTTAGCTCTCTCTTTCTACCTACAAAAGACCACCGGAGTATTGATAGAGAAGAAGATAAGTAAGCTAAACAAGACTGAAAATCATTCCTGGTTAGTTTGATAGAGAAAAAGATAAGTAAGTTAAACAAAACTGAAAATCATGTTTGGATTGAAGTTACTCAACCCTTTATATAGATAACCGACACAGCTTAATAAGAACCGTCAGATTACCAATGGAGAGCGGTCCGTGGTTCTTCCTGCATCATTCCTTTATAATGGAATAGCTCCTAGATTATTTTTTATTCCAATGCTCTTGCAGTACTAATGTTATTTATACTCCGTCGTCTTATATTACTCCAACTGGAATGGAGCATCTCATACTGTTGGATCTTTGGACAACTGTATCTTCAATATCTAATCCGCGACCTTCTAGAAACACGTTTGTGGCTTGCTATCTGGTAGTCCTAGCCCTTACAATATAATGCTGACTACAGACTAGATGAATGCCAGGTGACGGGGTACATAATATGGTACTTACCGACACCTCATGGAACAGAATATGGTACTTACAGTATGTGTTTTTGATTTCATAGATCCACAATGTGCTACAACACTATTACGACTTTTTTGAGAAGCAGTTAGAGGCAAACATGTATCAGTGTGGAAGATCCGTCCAATTTCAGATTGCCCGCAACAAACTAATGGGTAAGTTGGGTTTTTTAGAATTAGTTATGATCGAAGGCATCACACGCTATTTGCTAACAGTGCCGATTTTAATAATAGGTATGATTATGGTGTTTATGATATGAAGTTCATGGAGTGTTGGAACGACACCTCGCCCATTTCTGGAATCAAAATGTTAACAAATTGCATATCCATAGGCCGGTATATTGATTCACTTTTCTTATATAGGCAAACATGTTTTTTTATCGCCAACGGCTTGTTGTGAGATACTATTGCACGATTGATGAAAAACATGTTTTTGAAGATATTCAACTTTACCTAACTGACACAATATATGGTCGTATATGATGTGTTTGTGTTTGGGCTTATTCTATGTTATGATAGTTATTGTGTTGTAGACTCAAGTTGTTGTTCTTGTTCTTTTCCCGGGTGTTGTAGCCTTAAGTTCTTTTTCTTGTTCTTGATATTCGACCAATCATCGAAGGGCGAAGCCCGATGGTAGAAGAATGTGTAGCGCAACTTGAGAATCGTTTTAGGAGCTGACTCAACTTTCCCGTATGAGCATTCGGTACATGTATCAGTCCGTGGAAGAGTGAAAGGGTCACCACTACTGAGGATCTCCCCCCTAATCTTAGATAGGTCGTCTGAGGGTTCGCCGCGGTTCATTGTTGTCCTTACACACTAGGCTACCCTTCTTTGAAAGCCTTACACACACACACCATTTGTTCAACTATGTTATGGTAGAACAATGTTTTTTTTGTTATATCATTCAGGAAGATAAAACTATCATAGTCAAACCATTGGGTCGACAGTAGGTGTTAGTTTTTTTCTATTAAGACTTGGATAAAGTTTATATTTATAAAATGATTTTTGCTTTTTGGAGTTTTTTTTCGAATTCTATTGATGCGATTATCAATATAAATAATAGTGCTACAGATTTTCTAGCAAATTGATGGAACAACCTAGAATTACATTACAGTACCAAAACAACTAAAAGATTTTCTAGCAAATAGATGGAACAACCTAGAATTACATTACAGTACCAAAATAACTAAAAGAATTAAAACTACAGTACCAAAACAAAAAGAATTAAAACTGACTAGGATGACACTTCAATTAGTTGATTGGTCTGTTAAAATCCAAAAAATCCAACAAAGAGTCGTAGAAGATATTTTAGTCAAAGGTAGTTGACTTCTATTACCTGGTTGACTTTGTTGACTTCTATTACCTCGTAGAAGATATTTTAGTCAAAGGTAGTTGACTTTGTTATTTAGATACACAACATTTAAGTGACGTTTCTACACCTACCATCTTAGGAATTCAAAAAAAGTTTACAATGTTTTCACCTTGCCTTAAAGAGTTAAAGCGTACAGTCTTCAAATTACATAATAGAGGCCCCCCCTTAAATGGCAATAATAGTATGTGCAAAATAAAACCATATTTACCAAACTTTAACTTGTTTTTTTCAACTAAAATGGCTCTGGAGAAACAACAGACCACCAAATATACAAGGGTGGGTAACATTACAAACCACAAACAATGCTTTCAGTTCCCCACTAGTTTTTTATAATCAGAAAACAGATAAAAAATGGATGTAAATCTCTGGCAACTTCTGTAACTACAGCCAGATGTCAGGCATATCATGTCCAATTAGCTGAGTGTAAACTTCTGTCTCCAAGGAAAAGCACTCCACTGTTGATCCAAAAGATGCCCCTTGATTAGACAGAAACTTTTGAGTGCCACAATCTTGTAAATGTTTGTCAGGTTCATGAGAGGTTCCACACCAAAATTTAGGAGAATGATTCTTCTGCTTCTCAAGCCAATGAGCACACCTTGTCTGGGAGCAAAATAGCATACCATTTGTAAGCCTACCTGTATCTAAATGCTTATACAATATAAAATAGGTAAAATAGCACAAAAATACAATGTACTCTATCAGCTTTTCCATTTAATACAACAAACAAAAAAACTGACCAAAACATGCGTGTACTTTTATTTCGTTTCTACTTGTACTTTTATTTCGTTTCTACGTTATACAACCTGTTAATTTTTCACTAACGGACTGCCAACTTGTCTAATATTTTCTGACATGGATTTAATTCTTTAAATGAATATGTTGAGGTGTAAATAATCATAACAAAAAACAGATCTTGCTACCATGTGTTTAGATCTCAGCCGTCCATAATCTCCCGCCATTGGTCAATCTCTTATTAACAATAGAACCCTAAATCGATATTTCTAAGTGCTTAAACCTTGTTTCATCTCTCACACTTAACAACAATGCAACCCATCATCAACTTTCAGTCTTAAAAACCCTAATTTCATCACACTCTACAAAACCCTAATTTCATCTCATTCTACAAACCCTAATTTCATAACACATTTCGAAAAAGGTGGAAGGATCTTGCTGCATCAAACATTGAAGACTTTAGCCTCTATATGGTAGATGTTATTGATGACGTGAAGAAGTAAATTGTAGTCTTTTTTCCTCCTTTTCCTCTCAAGGTGGGTAGAGTTAACTAGGTTCAATTTGACTCATGGGTAAAGTATGGTGATAATCAAATCAACAAATTCCAAATTGCTAACTTTGTTTCTTTTGAAGTGTGAAACTAAAATCTTCCATAATCTGTTTTGATTGCAACATTGTACACCATTCTAACTCATAATTCCATAAACTTGATGATAATCAAATCAACAAATTACACATCCAGAAATAAATTAGCATAGAGACTATAAACAAATAAATTAGCAAAGAGATCACTCGTAATCACATCAAGAAGAAGAAGACATGTAGTGATTTGAAAACTAGGGTTTTCAATTTTTGATTTGGGGATAAATTAATTGAAAAGAAGAAGAAGAAATGTTATAGTGGTATCATGTGAAAATCACGTGCCATTTTTTGCTTTGTTGAAAAATAATTTTGACTTTTATTTATTGAATTAAATCCACGTCAGAAAATATTAGACAAGTTGGCAGTCCGTTAGTGAAAAACTAATATGTTGTATAACGTAGAAACGAAATGAAAATACACAGCATGTTTTGGTCTTTTTTTTGTACGTTGTATTAAATGGAAAAACTGATAAAGTATGTTGTATTTTTGAGCTATTTTACCTATAAAATACTCAAACATCAAAGGAAACCCAAACTAAAGATGTCCCATTTAGGAAGTAGGAACAGACTCGTGCAATTTATTATTACCCATTCTAATCTTCTTTTTTCTTTTTACTTTCTTACGAAAGGAAAATAGTTTACCTTTCTTTTTGCTGAGATAAAAGGGAACAATGAAAGCAAAAAACCACACATGAAAGGGGTGCTAAATCCTCTCATCCTCTATCACCCATAGTAAAATACTGTACTTTTCCTCTAGCTTTCTAAACCAGTTGCTTCATTATGTTCTAGAAGATGAACAAGATGCAAGTAGTTCATTTCATTATGGTCTAGTAAAATGCAAGTAGTTCATTTCGTTCAGGGTTTTTCCAAGGAAGGGAATGTCCATATTAAAACACTCATATCCTGACACTTTGCACAATCTTCTATGGGCTTCCATTACATGTTGCAGCAGAGACATCATTGCATGGCATGGCTTATTTTCAGACTTCATTAAAATATCGAGGAGTCCTAACTTATAGTTCTTTGTGACAGCTCCAGTTTTTATTTTTGTTGGAATAAGATTACGTTTTCAACAGATCCTCTACTCCTCTAGTCTACCATCTTCACTTCCATTTTATTTTTAATGAGTAATACAAATATGAATGTATGTTATAGACAGTTAAACACTTGTACAGGTAAATTATAACGTACGTTATCAGGGTCCTACCATTTTCAAAGCAGTCCAAATGTTCTACCAAAAAAATAAGTATTTTGGTAGATGTATTTTGGGGCCTAGAGGTCCTCCTACAGTACTGAAATATGTCTCAGTACCACATCAAAAAATAGTCACAACAGCAAACAATGTATGAATATCGAAAAAAGTTAAAAAAACTAATTAACAACATTGAAGAATATTATTCACCTTCTTTAGAGGCACTGCAGCAAAAACGATTGTTATCAACATAAGTAGCCTCAACGCCCATCATCCAAGACCCAACTGATATATCATCATGCGCATAAGTTTGCAGAGATGCACTGCACATGAATAAATTGGATAGAGTAGTTCCGTAGAAGTGATGTTTGGAATCAGAGAAAAAATTTAACCTAGATGTTATGGCCGACCTGTTTATGTTAATATATTGAGCCAAACTTTTTGAAAGTACAAGTAATGGACCAGCTGCATGTCGAAAGTATCTGGGGAAAAAGAATGAAAATTCAAATAAATAAAATACATCAATTGATTCTACAGTATACTAGAAATATAAAAGATGAATGATAATATTGATGTAATTAGGTTAAACATATAAAGAAACCATCTTTCTATATATAGAGAATGAGACCACATAGAATTTATATCTAAGCAATGTGGAACTAAACCACATACTAAAAACCTACAATACCCTTTACTTCCTACACTTCCCCTCAAGCTGAACTTTCAGACTCTGAATATCAGCTTGAAATACGAAGTAGTTATCTCATATCCCCCACAAAGTATCTTCACAATGACACCTGGAGAGATATCCAATGGCAGAGATGACCAGCTGCGAGAAGATCCGTCTGCAGGGATATTCAGCTATAGAGACGTCGAAGGTAGTGGTGGTGATTATTAAAGCATGCACTTTTCGATGGCTAGGATTTACTTTCCACAAAACATATGATATAACTCCAATTAAACGAGAAAGATAAGCTACTCGAAGATAAAAAGAACTAATTTGAAGTAACAAGGCCGTTGAAAGGGCTAGACAATAACGATAAACTGTGGACGGACGACGACGAAAGGGCGATATGAGAGAGGAAAACATTGGAACCGTCTTATAGATGCGACAACAACACAAAATAAAACCCATACAAGAATGGTGCATGACATCAACAACGCAACGAGGCCCTAGAAAGGGCTGGCCTTAGAAAAGGCTCGACAAGAGCATTTGACAAGTAGACATTAACACAGACAAAACCATAAAAAAAATGGCTCATGACATCAACAACGCAACGAGACCCTAGAAAGAACTAGCCTTAGAAAAGGCTGGACAAAAACACTTGACAAGTTGACATCAATCAACAGAGACAAAACCCTAATAAGAGTTGGAATAGAGCGGCGCATACTAATAACACAAACAGCATACCTGAAGAAACCCCGATCAACAGTATTCCGATGAATAGTGATTCGTGAACAGTATCCCCGATGAACAGTACTCTGTAAATAGTAACGATGAACAATACTTGTGAACAATAACAATGAACAATACTTCATGAACAGTACTTCATGAGCAATATCGATGAACAGTGCCATGGAAAAACAACAGAAGAAAAACAGAAGAAAAAAAAAATTGACCTTTGTCAGAGATCCGGCCACCGGTACTTAAGTTAGCACGCCGGTGGCCGAAAACCAAAACCTAACCTTTGGCTCTGATACCAAGTAGAAATATAAAAGATGAAAGATAATATTGATGTAATTAGGTTAAACAGACAAAGAAACTATCTCTCTATATATAGAGAATGAAACCACATAGAATTTATATCTAAGCTATGTGGGACTAAACCACACACTAAAGGCCTACAATACCCTTTACTTCCTAGAAGTATAAAACCATACATTCATGAATCAATATAGGTTACAATTTTACGAAAGGGGAATAAAACATACATTCATGAATCAAGAGCATAAAGAAACTAACCCTAAGCAGGCTGATACGGATATGTAATCTATCAAATGAAACATCAAATTTTTTATAAGCCCAAATTCAACTTCACCTTTATTCACTTTTGTGGGCCCCCTCTTAAAGGAAGCGTAGTAAGACAGCCCAGCCCTGTCACTTCGATAGGTCCTGGCCTAGGGCCATTTCAACCCATGTCTTTCTTTTAAAAAACACTATTGTTCATACTTCATACTTTCATAGTCATTTCAGTGTTTCTTTATTTAGCATTAATATTACATCCATTGGCATGGTAAGAATGTAAGGCACAGCCCAGCCCTGTCACTTGGATAGGTTTCTGGAGATAGTTGGACCAATTTCATCCCACTCTTTCTTTTAGAAACACTGGTTCATATTAGTTCTAATCCGCAGTTTTATGACTCACCCCCCTAAACTATAACTCAAGGGATGTGTTAGCAAAATTTTAATGATTAACTATGTAAGTATGCCAATACACATGGATCATACCTAATCAATACCCTTGATAATCATCTATTGATGTAGAACACTAATACCCTAAATATGATTCAGCCGAATTTTATTTTATTCAAGAAAATTAAATAATCAAGTACAGTAACGGTAATGATACATTAATATTCATACACTACTGGGTAATCATACATTGAAAGGTAATTATACATTAATTATGATATCACACAATTAAATACACTAACGGGTAATCATACTTTAGTTATCTTAACGTGCCGATAGGAACGGGTCATACCTAGTATATATATATATATTTTGCATTGACTGGATTAAGCACAACCATAGGTTAAAAAATCGATTACATTGGTGAATTGAATATATCCGTTTTTAGAAATTGGATATCAGAATATTCACAAATATTTGATAAATTTGACAAAAAATTTGTTTTTAGTGTTAAAATCTCGGATATCCGTGTAAATTCGACATTTTCAACTAAGAGCCCAACTCCATAAAGGGTTGCTAGGTCTTACACTTACAACAGGCATGCAAAGGAGTGACTGAAATGCTTGACACAAGGGTATCAGATATTTTTAACACAACAGGCACTCCCAAAATGGGTATCAGACATTTTTAACACAAAAATCCACAATGATACATAGGTGATATGCTTGAACTGCTTTCAATAAGGGCATAAGAAACAAAAGGTATTTAAGCTTGAGGTGGATACTCAACAAGCTAAATTAAATTCTAAATTGAGAATGCATATAACTCAGATACTTACGACTTCTCATCGCCGAATTTCCACCATGCAGGTTCATACCATGGCCTTCCCCTGAAAAATAAGTCAGGTGATGAAATGCTAAACATAGATGAGGTAATTATCATAAAGCCAAAGAAGTAATAAACTACAACAGACACATCAGGCATAACAAGTGTTAAATGTAATAAACATGTAAGAAGAATAAGAATCCATTACTCATCCGTTATCACGTCTCCTGATTTCATACACCCCATATACAAACTTTTTTGACCACGTTGGCTTTCAAGAATTCCAATCAACCCATCTGATGACTCAAAACAACGTGTTAATGTGTAAGATCTACTAGTTATATACACCCACAAAATATATATATTACACTTGAGATCTTTACCAAGGTCAAGGTTGATGTCGTCATCAACCTTCACATAAAATTTTGCATCCCAAATTTCAACAGCAGCACTAAAGAAGAACTTCCCTTTCTTGGGCAACTCTTCTTGAGCCTCTTCATGACCATCCTTGCAATCACAAAGAAAAACATCTCAATGTCTAGAGAAACTTCAAAAGCCTAAAAGATTTGAAAAGGATGAAATACAAGTAAACTACAACAATAAAGCATTTTGCTTGCTGGAAACTATTTTTTAACATCTTCATGATCATCGATATAATAACAACTGAAAGCATCTCAAAAGTCTATACTTCTTGAAAGCATAAAATATCACTAAACATGATACAATCATGCAGACTTGTTTTGTGGTTTGAAAAATAAAACTAGTGCAACCAATTGGTAATACCTTCCCAAAATAAGAAATTGTAATTTCAGGATTAAAGAAAAATTTTAGTTCCTGCAAGTCCAGTTCATACTTTTGCTCTCGATAGGGTTTGTTCAGAGCTATTGATATATTAATTTGAAAAGTTTCATAGCTAAATTTCTTCTGACCAAATCCTATATTTCCCCACAAACTCAACAAATATTGATCAGTCAGTTATGCACCGAGTTCAAAAATCAACATCTGAATCTGTGAAACATCTTTGTTGATGTAGGATACTCATACAATTGATGGATTTAGTAAATTCCCAACGTTATAGAAACATAACTCAGCAATGTGTTCAACATTGTAGTTCACATTGACCCCTATAATTATTGACTTGGCAAGATTAATGTGAATTCCAGATACTAAATCAACCATAGAAACAGGAGTCTGAGTACTCAGTACTTTGAACATTCCTAATTTGGCTCCCAAGAAAAATAGAGCATCAATGACATGTCGTAGATGAGAAATATAAGCAAGCTCCCCACTTTATGTCGCTTTAACAGTTGAAACCATGAACCCATCCATGAACCTAAGCAACCACGTTTCGTAGTATTCTTCTTAATGCTTGATAAATAAATTAAGTATAAGTCCCCTTGCGTAAGACCTCTTGCTATTTTCAAAAACTGGATGGTGAGCAATTGATAGGATGGAAATTTTGCACCTACAAATACAAGCTTTCACCCACTTTCTCTAATTTTACTGATTAGCTCAAAAATTGACCTCCTATGTTACGTGGTTGCAAGTGTTCATTGTGTATACTTCGGGTGAGAAACGTAAATAGGTTTTTACTGTTTAACTGGATAATACTTGTCCTGGCCTCTGGGTTTTTGGTTTCCTACATTTGTGAGATAAGAGATAATAACAAGTTACATCATGAACGACGAAAGTGTAATTTATTCAAGTCCGAATGAATATGTAAAAAAAAAAAGTTAAAATTGACGGACTTTCTTACGGGGAGAAAAAAAAAATACAAGGCATTAAAATTTCCTAACTACATGGATTGCGCTTATCTACTCTAAATAAGTCCTCGAAGCTGGTTAGTTAATTATGATACATTACTAAGGATGAAAGGTAAGTTCTACCAGATCTGTGACTAATATTGTTCAAAATCTATGCAATATGTCAACCCACTCCATATATACAATGGAAATGAGATATATTTTGGATTAAAGGGTGTGTACACTGTTTAAGTGGTTAGGGATCGGGGGATTGTACTCAAGGTCTTGGAAGTTGACGTAGCAGAAGCGATTAAAAATCAAACCTGGAATAACCTAAGGGGAGGATTGCCTTCAAGGAATAACTTGAAGAAAACTAAAAAAAAAATTGTAGAGACAAAACTAAATTGTATTGATAATTTTTTTTAATTCTCTACAAGGTTTGTCCCTTTATATAGACTTAAAGTTTTAAATCAAGTAGCACTAGGAATTCCTAAAACAAAAGAAACCTAAATACACATCTTACTTTGAACGGAACTATTCTATAACTACTTAAATTTATAATAGAAAATTCTAAAACAAATAATTTAAAATTGAAGTCCTAATTATAAAGATTTCTAAATAAATATTAACCAAATAGGAAACCAATTGGTGTAGGTACGATGTCCTACATCAGTACATTCCTCAAAAGAATTCGTCCACGAATTTATGTTGTATTGATATCGTCCGCTCCAGAAGAAAAAATACATGGAATAACACAGACTCCAGTGAACTTTCCTTATATCATTGAAAATAGTAGTTTCGTCTTTTGATTCAAAACTTTGAACTTTGATAATAAAAATAATTTGTTTTGATAGAATTTGATCAATTCCAATAAAATCATAATGATGAACATCTAGAGGCAATGAATCTTTTGCAACAACTTCAACTTTATGATATTCATCTTCAATAAAAATTTGTTTTTATTCATCAATTTCGACCACAATGGTCGAGGAATTTCCATGAAAACTCGTGGCACTCCGGTAAAACCATTTTCTTCTTTAAGGCAAACATGATGTATTAAAGGTATAAATGTGGTCGAAGGCAGGGCGTGGTTTTGAGATTGAGAGGGTGGAGCATAGATGGTATAAATGGTGGCAACTTGCAGAGGTTGTGGGGCTTGAGAAATATTGGGCATAAAAGAGGGTGGGCGTGTGGGAGCATCTACAATAGGTTGCTTACATTCCAACTTATCAAATCGAAGAGTAAGATTGTTGATTAAAGCGGTGAGGCGGTTGATAGCCGAATTAAATTCAACTTTCCTCACATAATCTCCAAGTTGACCGACTTAGGAGCGGAATGAAGAATCTCCGTCACTAAACCATTGTTATAGGATCGAAACAAGCTCTTGATGCCAATTGACGTAGTGTAAGCGATTAAAAATCAAACCTTGAATAACTCAACGGGTGGATTGCCGTGAAACTAGTGTTCTAAAAGACGGCCTAGGCGGCGCATAGGCGCTAGGCGGGCACCAGCCGTCCAGATTTAGGGGTAGTCGGGGTGACCTAGGCGTTCTCTCTCATCTGCCTGACTTTTTTGAGTTTTTTCTCTCTCAGATCGCGTTTCTCTCTCATCTTAAACAAGAAGAAGAA
>JABWDY010031213.1:0-11553 GCA_013358455.1 Thalictrum thalictroides | reverse complement strand
AAAAAATCTTTATTTAGAGAAGAAATATTGTCTCTAAAATTTATTTTATTATTGGTCATAATCCTAAAGCTAACGAGCACATATGCCTATTTCTTTTATTATTAGTCATGGGCTGGGCTATCTATGTGTTGGGTATCCATAAATTAAAACTTAAAACTCTTTTCTGCAATGTGAAGATTGATGAAGCAGCACCAAGAGTAAGACTGTAGTCTGTAAGAGTAGAGAAGAAGAGAAGAATTGTTTAGTGTTAACTGTTAAAGGAAATCGACGAACAAGGTAAAACGATAATCATAATATGCTCCATCTTTTATATTCTGTTTATCTCAATTCGTTGGTAAGGTTAGAATGATTTGAAATATAAAAAGAGCTTTATGTTATGCATTTGATTGAAATATATGTTCTACTAGGTTTTTTAAATCAGAAATTGGACATTTTTTGTTTTGTTTTGTTTACTTGTATAACATGATTCTTATGTAATGTTCTTAGTTTGGGTGATTTACAAAAAATCAAAAGCAATGCATGTTGATAAACTTATTAAGCTTTTTTTATTTTCATTTTCAGGGAAATAATTGTCGATTTCTGTGAATTCTTTGCTTGTTTGCAGAAGAAATTGAGAGCTGTTGAGGACGTATATATATAGTCCCCGCTACCCCTTTTTTTTTTTCTCTCTTTGGAAACTCATTGTCTCATTCTATACAAATAAACCTTGAAGGGAGATGTTGAATAAGAAATTGTGGATCTCAATACTACTACGTTCACGTCCTCATTTCTTATCTACATTATTTCCCAAACAAAAATTATCTAGAGTTTTCTCCTGTTCTTACCATATCAGTGAGCCTAGAGTCTACATCAGATTTGAAGATCATTTTATAGGAAATTTTGGGTTTCCCAAGAAGAATTTTTGTTCCCAAGTATCAACTCTGAGCGTCAGTAAATGTTGGAATTGTAATGCAGTCGCCCTGTCAAAACCTTTTCTTGCTTGCGAGTCTTGTAGATGCGTTCAACCAGTTGACCCTTCGGTTGATTACTTCCAGATCTTTGGCCTGTAAGTGTTTATATAAGTTCTTGATTTGTTATTAGATCAACTTTAAGACTGAGTACAATTATTTAGAGTTAGTTAATCTGTTGGACTTTGTTATGACTGTAAAAGCCTCATCTTCCTGTAATGCACATATAGATTTGCAAACTCGACTCAACAGATTAATGATAATGATACCATTGCCCCTATGTCCTTATATTGCTAAGTTTAGGTATAAGAGTATTTATTCGCCCTTAAAGTATATGTATCATTACTTAATAAGCTTCTTGTCATTATAACAGGAAAAAAATTTATGGCATAGATGATACCAATCTTGAGAGCAAGTACAAAAACTGGCAAAAGAAACTGCACCCTGATTTGGTTCATTCAAAATCTGAGGTTCGTTCTATACTTACAGTTTATGTGTGTTGCCTTTTTCTTTCCTCTGTGATTGATCTATTGATTGATGTTAAACTATTGGATTATCTGTAGAAAGAGAAAGAGTATGCTGCCGAGCAATCTGCCAGGGTCATTGATGCATATCGAACACTGCAGAAACCATTGCTAAGGGCGATGTACCTTGTAAGGATATATGTATTAATACCTTTTAATTTTGTGGTTTTCTTGTTATTGTTATTGTCATGCACACGTGTTTCCCCTTCGTTAGTTGTGCAACAATACTGAAAACTAGGTATACTGACATAATTCACAATATAGAAATGATATCATTGAGGTGTTCTGTTGTTGGTATATGACAAACCATCCAATACCATTGCAAAAATTTATTTTTTTTACATATATATTTCTCATGTTTATTTAATATGTATTCTTTATTGGCTGATCGGAAAACAGAAGACCTTCATTTTCCAATGAAGTTTACTTGTCAGGTTTTTTTTAAGAGTTGTTGTGTATTTGTTTCTCAGATCTTGCCGCAGTTTAGTCCCTTGTTTTGTATTTCCTCTGGTAGGTCAGTTGTAGCAGTGCTGCTTGATTTTCAGTTCAGGTGTCTTGCAACGGCTCCAATATATTTCATGCCTATGCTTCTTCTACACTCTTCTTTACCTGTTAATCTGTAGTCTTGTATCATATAACCACTATCGTCATCTTGTCTTCTTCATAATTTCATATCCAAAGCTTGATCAATTGGTCTTTCACAGTTGCAGATGGAAGGCATCCATGTGGATGAAGAAAAAACAGTGTCAGAACCAGAATTGTTGGCTGAGGTAATTTGTATAGCATGATATGGTCTTTTAAGTGGCTTCTTTAGGTCGAAAGCTTGTTGTTCATCTAACATTTTGACAATTTCACATTTCATAACATCAAATATGACAAGAGAAAAATAGACGAATGTATTGGGTACACAATTTTGTTCTGGAAATACTGCATAATGATACATGTCTATTGATCCCCTTTTTTATTGATAAACTCTGTACTTGTTTCTCCAAAACCAAAATATTGGCCAACTTGTAAATCATTTTACCAGTCTATACAAGGGTGTTTTTGCAGTATCTCTTGGCAAATTTATAGTCAAAATTTTCCATGTTGTCGTTCAAAGTATGTTAAGCTTTAGTGAAGCAATATTTTCCAAGTGATGGCCCTTTATTAGTTCTGATTTGGGTCATGAGTATAATGTTTGGGAGCTTAAAACACAAATAAATGCATAAAACTGCTTCATGATTGGAAATTTTAAGTATTTAGAATAATGATTAATTATCTCTTTTGATGAACATTTTATATGAGATGTGCGAGTAAGCGAAAAGCTGAGGAAACCTGATATGAAGGTCTGTAATGCTTCATGATGATGACATCGTGCAGTAGGTAGAATCTATGTGACAGCATTCCAGGATCAATTTTGCCCGAAAACCCCAATGATTCTCATTTACAAGTTCAAGAAAGAAACTATTGAATGAAGCTATCTAGGAGTTGCATCTTTTGAACTGTCAGAACTGTTTCATTTTTCTCTTAGAGCCCAGTGTCATTTGCTGTAGCCCCTGCAAGGCCTTATTGAATGGTCCCAATTTGTTGCAATCTTTGGCGTATACTAAGAAATTCGTGCTAGCTATGATTTTGTATAACTGAATTTAACAAACTGCATGTGATTTCTGATACAGATGATGGAATTCAGGGAAGCTGTGGAAGAGGCTGGTAGTCCACAGACACTTAAGCAAATTCAGGGCCAGGTAAAACATTCTGACTACTAGGACGACCTTTTTAAGTACTAGATTGTCATAACAAATGCATGGCATGCAGAACTTCACAAGTCGGATGTGCATCCTATTTGATAGTGTTCACATGTCTGGTATCATGCTGAAATTGTGTTATCCTTGTTGCTGGATCATATGTGCAATCATGTCAACATGATCACCTTGATTTTATTGTATATGTCCAGGTACAAGAAAAAATGGAAGTATGGTCAAAATATTTTGAGAATGCATTCAAGAATAGGAAATTTGACGACGCGATATCTTCAACCCAGCGAATGACATACTACCACCGCATAAATGAAGAAATTATCAAGAAACTGTGATTCGGTTGATAAATTTGTGTGTTTTTACTAAGTTACCATATAGACGAGGATAGCAAATTCGCCCATTATCTCATCATTAAAGAAAAGGAAGTTTGTACATCTCTGAGATATATAAAGCTGTGCTCATCCATGCACCCCAGATGTCAGTGACCATTCATGTATTTCTTTGGGTAACTATTTGGTTTTTCCGAATCACTTGACATCTACTCTTTGACACCCAATCATGTACAAATTAGTTTTTAACCTTCTGCAACACAAGTCCTTGTGGTAGAATTTAACCAAGTTTCTGCAATCATAACTTATTCATTTTTGTTATATATTTCTTAAAGCGCCCAAATCTTATTGGAATAAGGTTTCACTCTGGTACTATGTTCATTATCATCTAAGTATGTAGCTCATGTGCATTTTCACCAAAGATGTTATATATTGCTACTTGGGATATAGTAGTTGCCCTTATTCCTTGAAGATGATATATTAACAATCTTTTTAGGGTGTTTGTTTTAGCCTACTTTTCTCGTCAAGTACATTAAGCTTGTGCTTAGTACAAAACTGAAGTTTGTGTATGTGATATTAATTTACGACTATTATTTTCAGGGGATATGCTTTATATCCTAATTGAAATACACTGAAGACCTTGGACCTTTGTGTATGTGATATTAATTTACCACTACTGGAAAAATCAGTCGATACCCTAAAAATTCTCGTGCAACTCTTTTGTACTTGTCAACAAGCAGATACACAGCACATGTACACTAGTTACATACAATCAGGTACTGACCTCTCCAAACAAAAATGTCCATCATTCCCTCGATTTTTGGTCCAAGGACCAGTGTGCATGACCCTTACAATCTCGACATGTGGGATCCTTTCCGAGAAAATTCCTTACAATTTTGTTACCTTTACAGTTATTATACATTTATACCAAAGGGTGACCAAATCGAAAAAAGAGAAGTGCTAACTGCTAACAAATCAAATCTAATTATACATTTATACGAAAGGGTGATCTAATCCAAAAAAGAGAAGTGCTAACTGCTAACAAATCAAATCTAACTAGAAAAAACTTATACGAAAAGTTCATTAAGATGAGCTCTAGATCCATCGTCTTAATGGAATTTGGGGCCACGACAAAACAACTTAACAATCAAATTTGCTGGTGGAAGTGCTAGTGACTGAAGAGATTATCCCTAACATAGTCTCATAACAATGGTTGTGTATTGCACTACCATCGCCTGATTACCAATTCTACAGGCCAAAGTACCAGACCATCTATCTCCTGGTTTCTCACTCTATGTCAGCTAATGGGAGCACAGAAACATGGAAAATTTCTCGGCTATGATGTACAACAATTCAATAATGAATTATGATGTCCATTGTTCTAGTTAGGTCAGTCATTTAGGCCTTAAGAATCCAGAGTAGTCTTAGTCCATCATTCTAGTTAGGTCAGTCATTTAGGCCTTAAGAATCCAGAGTAGTCTTAGTCCATCATTCTAGTTAGGTCAGTCATTTAGGCCTCAAGAATCCAGAGTAGGCAATAATTATCAACAGATCAAACACTGGGGTCAACACTTTCTCCTCATCATCAACTAAATCGTATTCAGTATGAGGCCTTAATTCATGTTTTCATTCAATCATTTGTATACAAACACTACAAGAACCGAAGCTACTACATTCATCTAAACCTAGGTAAGAATTTACAGAGAACAAAAAAGTACTAGATGTTTACTTGCTCATTGTAGTCAAATGCTGCAACAACTTCCCACAAAAGTTTGAGAAGTCGAAGTGAATCCAATGAAAGAATGCCAACAGTGCCCAAAGCCAACTGATAGTTATGAAAACAGAATGGTATTTACATTTACGCTTGTTGAAGGCTTGAAGCATAGAACTCCCTTGTACTTGTTAACTCTCTTGAATCAAGTTGGTTGGCTCACTCAAGACGTAATTCGGTAGTTCGTACTTGGCACCTGCAAGAAAGGGTCTGTTCAGACAAAAGGGTTTTCAGATATATTCTAAATGTGTGAAGCCAAATGACCTAGAAAGTACCTCTTTCATCATAGCAGGTTGTCAGGTCGGCACTAGATACGATGACACCAGTACTATCCACAATGGCTTGTGCCAAGGTCAATTCAACTTCAGCTGCACTTTTGAGTGCATCCCAAATCTCTGAAAATAATTAAAATTATATAATACCAACTTATAAATAACATTAATTGTATAATTCACAAGAGCAGTCTAGGAACAAAATAAATAACAGTCACAAAACACCTTACCTTACCAAAAAAAACACATCATGGAATGGAGAATTATAAATACAAGATGAAGGTTATAAAAAACAGTGTGCCAGTAAGGAATTAACACGAAAAATGAAAATCACAGGAGACTTACTTTTTGTAGCCTTTTTATTAGTAATTAAGTTCAAATTTAGTGAAATCCCCATAGCAACTACGCAGATTCACACATTGAAATTCAAAAATAGAAAGCACTGATAACCAGATGTCCACCTATGGATGCCACAGCACCTTACAAATGAATCCTCTTTCCCTGTTAATTAGTCCATGATGTATATAAGGCGCAGATACATGATAGCAGCAAAAAAAACAAAAACACTGAACCTCACAATTTTTTAAATATTGAGGTGATTCGGATTCATAATATGCACATTTCAAAGGGATTTTCCAGGTGATGCATATATTAATCAAGGATTCCCAAATATACAAAGAATTAACATGAAAATGCTAGGGAGAAGTGAAGATAAAACCTCGAAGTTCATGCAAGTTCTATTATTAATAACATTGAGTTGTATGAGACAAACATTACAGTAGGGGTGTAAGTTTTACTTTTGACTCCATGCTAGAAGAGTTCTCTCAAACTATTGTTATGTAATCGGTTTTCTTTGATGATGTAAACATTTGAGAAAAAGAAGGCCGAGGGTAACTGGTTAAGTTATGTTTTCCATGGTATATACTAGTCATGAGGAGAGAATGCCTTCAGAAGAATATAATCCATATGGAAATCAGACCAAGTATAAATGCCATTTTGGAGTAGAATGTACCGTCCATAACTATCTAAGGATGGGATTAAAATACAATTTTTTAAGTTCTAATACTTGTCCAACTATATCTCAGCTGGACATATACCTTCATTTCAATACTATGTATAGGATTAAGAGTTCACAATCAATCTGAAATCACCACTAGAATAGCATAGTTGCTTGGTATTACCAATAGCTTCCACACATATAAACGCTTGTTTGGAGATCTAGACAAGTCCAACCACTTGAATTTTTAACATTGGCAAAAAAAAATTTAACATATTGATCTTTTGGGTGTGCTCTATAAAGCAACAGTTTAAAGGGAAAATGCAGGCAAGTGAAGTGTTTAAGGGATTTTCTGATGTCCTTGGATGAGATCTCATTGAAGATTACTATCGAATATGATGACAAGTTCAATCAAAACTTTTCTGGCACCCACAAGTTATTAATGCTTTATTAAACACAACCTCAATGCCAACACTCATGGAGTGAATTTATAACAATACATGACTGCACCTAACCTCCTCAATACCAATATATAACATATACAAACGAGTTTGATCTGCTTTATTTCCATCACACCCTTGGTAACAAGCACCTAGGATGAACAACAAAGTTTACTTCAATGCCCCACCACATCATGTTCTTTGCTAATCCATCATATATGGTGCATAAGACCAACTTCTTATTTTGAGTTTTTGACCAATACAAGCAAAAAAAAAAGAATATCATAAGATTAACTGAAATACCAGTTTCTCTTATTTCTCTACAATCACCATGACGTTTAAGCATAGATAAATACTAAAGCTAAGCAGTCAACTCAACAAAAGGGGCAGCCTAAATATAATTTTTCTGATGCAATTTCTGCCTATGACATATCATAAGTGCTACAATCATCACTAACAATGGATAACTACCAATGTATTATTGGGGAAGTACCTTTCCGGCCACCATAGTAAGGTGCAGTGTCCCAGAACTCCTCACGCATCTGATTGAGCTGTGCCCTTGTTATTGGCTGAGGATGCGTCCATGGCTTTGGCTTCTGAATCTTCTTTGGGCTATCTGAAATAAGCATAATGTTAACTATTAGTCTACTGAAATATCAGTAAGCTTCCAGTTTTGAACTTACAAGTGTCGGAGCAAATAAAACATATGATTTGAAAGATATAGATTGATTATGTAAATCATTTTCAATGAGAAAAAGATGAAATAAGTGAATCAATAAAGTGTATTTCACATGTCAAAACAACAAAATCTAAAATACTCATTCAAGAATAATTTACAAATATGCAGCCACACGAAACAAATCCTGGACTACAGCAGTACGCTTATAATAAAGTTACCAGAAAACCTTTGCAGGCCCAAAAAGGCAACTCTTATGATGAAAATTACAATCTATAATACAAGTGTGACTAAAATCGTTCAAGAATAAAGACTATAAATGCAGGAAGACAGAAGTGACAGAATAACTAAGAATATCAAGATTATTTAACCTAATGATTCTGGCAAGAAATCTAGTGAGATTAACATTGCGATCCGCATCAAGATAATCATATCTTTGATATGCCTAAGATCTAATACATTAGTTTATAAGATTGAATGCAAGGTTCGAAGTACAATCCTAAAAATATCAAGAAATTCACAAATTCAGTGAAGACTTGTTATAAAGGCATCAACAATAAACAAATTCAAAGTAAAATCGCACATAAGCTTCGTTTGTGAAATCTAGACATACTTTGTGATATCAAGAAACGTAATGCAAAGTTTGATATCAAGAAACTCACAATTTAGCAAGATCAAACAAAGAAAACTTAATGCTCAAAAGACAAAGAAAACTTACTATAAACTCTTAAGTGACCAAGTTCATCCAATTGCATCAGTAATTCTTAGTGAAAATCACAATGTAGTTGGAAAAAAAATGATCAAAAGACTAAAAAAAAACACGAAATTGCAGAGAGAATCTTCACATAATTTCATCAAGAAAGTGAAAACAAAAGAATCGAGCTCTTACCGTCTCCTTCGCTCAGAGATGATCCAACACAACCCATATTGATTCAACTGAACTGAACCAGTCAACCAGATCAAGAGATAACAAAACAAAACTAGATGTAAAGAATAAGAATCAGATAAACGTCGTTAACGAAGCTCGAATAAAGCTTTTTGACGACAACTTCGCCGGATTCCGGCAAGTATTCCGGTTGATTAGTGATCGTCGTGAAGAGAAAGATAGGAGGAATAGTAGTAGAAGTTTCTAGACAAATGGACGAGAGAAAGAGAGAGAATGCTTGGCCTTTTATAGCTAGTGCCGAGACCTTTATGTTGCGAATGACGGCTCAACGACAGCTTGCTAATTGCTATCAACACTCGCTTTGACTCAAAAAATTTACTATAAAAACTAGACCCAAGGACTGGGTTATATGTTTATTTGGGATTTACTCTTGGGCCTATGCTTGTTTGTGTCAAGGACAAGAGCTCACCGTCTTATTAGTTTGTAGTTTCTACTATACGCCTACATTATGTTTCCAGGACAGTGGCGTGTTTAATTCGGTTTTGTAATTTTTATTAATACCCGATCTACCCTTTCAAAAACCAGTATATATAACAAAGATTTGTTATTTTTTAGGTTTTCAGTATGGTTTGGAGGAGAGAGATCGCAATCACTCGAAGAAGAAGTAGATCTCGGTTTTCATTCTTCTCTTTTGCTTTTACTCGAATAAAAGAAAACGAAGATCGTGATGTGATGATTTAGATTTGGTTTCCATGATTATTGTTGTAGTTTTCTATTGAAGATTCAGATCTGGTTTTTTTGGTTTTTTATTTCTTGGCAGTTTGTTGAAGATTGAGATTTAAACAGAAGCAAAACTCAATTGATAGGTTCGTTTGTTTAGTTTATGTTTTTTTCAAATTTTGTTGATCATTCATCTTATTTTTATTGTTTTGATTGGTGATTTGTTAGTATTTGTGCTTACTCGTTCATACAATTGATATGAACTGTTTTCAACAGTTTTAGAATGATGAGATTTTGTTTATTAACGCCTGTAAATCAAGTTTTCGAATTGTGAGTTGAGCAATTTCTGCCTAATGTGTTAAGCAACATATTTGTTAGTCTGTATTTAGTGCTTAATTTGTTAAGCAACATGTTCATTAGTTTCTATCTAGTATTTTTTGTGTTAAGCAACATGTTCATTAGTTTGTAAATATTACTTTATGTGTTAAGCAACATGTTCATTAGTGTGTTTCTATTGCTTTATGTGTTAGGCAACTAGTGCTTAATGTGTTAAGCAACTTTATCAATGTGTTGATTAGTATATTAAGCAACTATTATTAGTATATTAAACATGTTGTTGCTGCTATTGTTAAATCTTATTTCTATGTTTCCACATTCCGACAGATGTACTCGCATGCAATTCAACCTATTGCAAATGATGAGAAGCCAAAAGATGGTAAGGAAGAACCTGCAATTTCGCCTCCAGATTTAGGGAGACCTCTTGGGAGGCCAAAAAATAAACGTATTCCAAATACTGGTTCAAGAAAGCGATCAAGACCTCAACATTGTTCGAGTTGTCTTACAAATGGTCATCATAATAAAAAAGCAACTTGTCCATATAATTGATTTTTGATTTTACATTTCATTGTTCTAGTTGTGTAAAACTTCTAATGAATGACTATTAAGGATTTTTTACAGTTTTTACAGAAGTTCAACATTTACAGATTTTAAGTTTTTACAGATTTGTAAGAAGTGCCTAACATGTTATGCAACTTTTACATGAGTTGCTTAATATATTAAGCAATCTTTTATTTGTGCATAACATATTAGGCAACTTTGTGCATAACATGTTAGGCAATCTTTTATTTGTGCATAACATGTTAGGCAGCTTTGTGCATAACATGTTAGGCAATCATTTATTTGTGCATAACATGTTAGGCAATCATTCATTTATACAGAAAATGCTGGGCAACTATCAATTACTTGCCTTGCATGTTAAGCAACATGTCAAAAAGTTGCCTAATTTGTTAAGCAATACTAATTTGTGCCCAACATATTAGGCATTGTGCTTAATATGTTAAGCAACCTTTCATTACTGATTAACGAATAAAACATCTAACACAAGAAAATAAAACAAATAACAAACGACACAATGGAAAAACAACAAATGCACAAAAATAACCATTAAGAAATTAGTACTATTATGTACAATACACAATAAATCAGTGTTTTTCACATCACATTACTTTTTTTAACAAAATAAATATTGTTTAAAGTTTCCATTCCCTCATCCCTCTGACATTGTTGTTGGTTCTTCCGTTGCGGGTTCTTTTTCTGCTTGTTTTGCTGGAGGTATTTGATGCCTCAATGTGAACTGTGACGCCCCGGGATTCACCAACCGGACCTGACACGGCCAAGGCCGCGATCGGACTCCCCCGGGGGTCTTTAAGACAAAAGATAGCGAACAATACAACAATGCATACTAATAGCAATATAAACCGCTTACTAGCGTAGCTAACAAAACTAACAACTATGTAACCCCCTGTGACGCCCCTGGGATCGACCAGGCCCTTGTGCCCGTTCTCCCAGGTCGTACTCACAAGGATACAAAGACATAACATATCAAAAGTCTATGGGATTTATAAACCTGGACGTTCTAACATGCATATACGCAAAACCATTCCAAAGACTTTCTTTTATAAAGAAAAGTCATACCTTTGTCTTAACAAGGTAAAACTGGAATTCCCACGACTATATATGATCATTTTCGATCTAGCCTCTCCACATCCATCCATTTCACATTTAGAATGAGGGCCTGTGCGTCCCTGCAAGAAAAACACTCCGACGCCCAACATAAGAATATATCAAAGAAAATATATAAATAAATGAGTTAGGAAAGACATACCATTTATGGGTTGTCCAACCTTATCCTGACAATGCTGCAACCTGAACAAATCAAGCTACAACAAAATACTATTCCATAAACAGGTACT
>JABWDY010031151.1:1004-11434 GCA_013358455.1 Thalictrum thalictroides | reverse complement strand
AAATTTCCTAAAAAAAATCTCCAATTCCAAAGAGGACCAACTAGACTAGATTACTAGAAGATGATTTCTTAACAGACATGCTTGTTTTTTTAATGAATTACCATGAAGGTCTCAGCTGGAGGTCTATCTGTCACAATTCCTTATATTGTTTATTCTGGCCAGGTGTCGAAGAAGTTTTTTCCAGACCTAGCAGTTGGATATGAAGATCCTCGTGTTACCCTTCACATTGGTGATGGTATGATTAACTTCAACGAATTTCTCTACCAAAATTATTGAAGTTGCATCAATAACTTGATATTGAATGTACTTTATGTCACTTGTTTCATTACCTCCAATTTATTACTCTCTGAACTTTGCAGGAGTTGCATTCTTAAAGGCAGTTCCTGAAGGAACTTATGATGCCGTCATAGTTGATTCCTCGGATCCGATTGGTAAAGCTTTCTTTGCAACAATTTTCTTTCACATTCCAGTGATTCCACTGACATCTACGAAACTTTGCTAGAATTCTAAACTCTTTATCCGTGACGTCAATCAGGGCCTGCTCAAGAGCTTTTTGAGAAACCCTTTTTCCAATCAGTGGCAAATGCTCTCCGTCCTGGAGGAGTTGTTTGTACCCAAGCTGAAAGCATTTGGCTTCATATGCACATCATTGAAGACATTGTTACAAACTGCCGTCAGATATTTAAGGGGTCTGTCAACTATGCATGGACAACAGTTCCTACATACCCTAGGTATATATTTTTCATTTTAAATGGATAGTTGTACTTCCAGATTTTCCTTTTGAAGAAGAGTAGTCTTAAGTTATTGTCAATTTGCAGTGGAGTCATTGGTTTTATGCTCTGCTCCAAGGAGGGGCCACTAGTTGATTTTAAGCACCCGGTGAACCCCATAGATGATAGCGCAAGCCACACATATGCCAAAGCACCAATGAAATATTACAATTCAGAGGTGATGCCCATTTCGTTTCCATTCTTCTTGTGTCTCATATTTGTCTACTATTCCTTTGCTTACTGGATATGGTCTTTTCAGATCCATTCTGCTGCATTCTGTTTGCCATCATTTGCGAAGAAGGTCATCGAGTCAAAAGCCAAGTGAAGCTGATCACCGGACTTGCTGAGTGAGGCAAATAATTTTGCTGTTGTAATACTTGGTCATCGTTGGCTGTAGTATGTGTTAAATGAGGAGAGAACATTTAGTGAGGTCACTGAAGTGAAGTTACTTTTTCCCGTCTGAGACTTTGAATGTTTAACTTTACCATTTTGAGTAGCAGAAATAGGTTACCCTTCTGTTGCATTTGTCTATGTTGATATCTTATCATTAGGAAACTTAACATATGCTTATCATTAGCAGTTATATTTCTGAAAGCTTTAATTGGGAAACTGATTCTAGGAAACAAATTTCAGGGGTAGAATAGTAAAATTTTGGGTTTTGATACTGGGATTTGTTCCTGCCATCAATTGGCAGTTTTCTCAAATATTTCTGACATGCACACCAAACACAGTAGAGACTCAATTGCTGTCCTTAAACCGACCCTTCATCAAAATCACTTATTACAAGGTGAATGTCATGTGACCCTGGAAGTATTACGACCATAAATAGCCCACATATCAGGTTCCATGCTGTTGTAGCCATCAGAGTTTCTAGAGTCCTGAGATGAGACCATTGGTGGTTCATATTGGCTCTCACATTTAGCTAGACAAGCAAAACTGGTTTATGCCGCTAGACCAAAGTAGTGGTGGATTTTTTAGCTCCCTTGCTAATTGTTTTTTCAGCAGAGAACCTTTGATTATACTAAACATTTCCTTTGGTCGTACATTCCTCCCTAAATCCTCAGAAGTCAGGAGTACTAAAGATGTAGTCTAAGATGCTCTGGTCTCAAACTAAAGTATCTACTCGTGCCTAGGCCAAGCTTTCCATGGTGGTCAAATTGGTAATATATTCTGCACAATGAATGGTAAAAGAAAATTGTATTATATATTTATTTCTTCTTTCGTTCTACACAGTAGTAAAGCGCATTTCATGGATACAACAACAAAAACAATCTGCACCCTAAATGTAATTTTACAAGATTTGAACAAGACTTGGGGATAGAAAGCATATCGAGGAATTTAGGGAGGGAGCTCATGTGTGGAATCCATGAAGTCTTTTGAGTTCATCGACATGATACATAAGCTGTGAGGGAGAAAGAAATATATACCAAGGAACACAAGGACCCCTAGATCCGCCTCTTCACCTATAGCAGGCTGTGGAGGTTTTCTCAAATATTTCTGACATGCACACCAAACACAGTAGAGACTTGCTATAACCATAATAAGCTCAAGAGATTGCCTGGATTGAGTTTTAATCGACTTTGTAGGCTTCACTCTGCATCACAAAGAATCCCACAATATCATCAGATACGAGTATCATTGACATCCCTAACAGTACTGAATAGCGTTGCTACAGAAATAACATTAACTATTAATTCTGACTTCTGAGTATTTTAACACTAGAATCTGGACGAGCAATTAAAAGGTCATCTGGGACTGTCCATCGCACACAAAGCACTATGAATTGACATGATATATTATAATTAACAGATCAGAAATGAGTACCTGTTAATGTATATGAAGCCTGCTATTAAACAAATGCACAAGAATCCAACCACAATAACAGAATCAGGGTTGACAGGAGCTCGACCCTTCCACCAACCAGTGCTCAGTATCCACAAATACATTGAAGAACGACCATTTTCCTGTCCGCTAAAATCTATTACTTAATGAACTATATTGTAAAAATAGGTAAGCAACACAAATGATTAACAGTAGTTGAATACCTTAAGAACATACGAGAGAACTTCAAATGCATATAGACAGTTTATCTACACCAGATCACCACAAGAAGGAATCTGAATCATGCTTTAAGTTCTGTATTATAGATTCTCAGAGTATTCTCATTTCCTACTCCCACACCATCCTAATGGAACTATTACCACATGCACAGATCATACCACCTTGCACTAGGGTTTATGCTTTAAACATTGTTGGAAAGATCAATTGCAGAACAATTTCTCTTATGTTGACCTCATTTTTTATAGTAGGGATATATTGAACTCAAACTTGGGTATATAATGACGGTGAGAAGCTCGAAAGCACCCTCATAGTAATATTTTCATTGTAATGGATAGGTTTCAAGTTGGTGATTGAAAAATGCTCCTACCAAAATAGATAAACTATTAGGAGACCAGAAGAGTAAGAAATTAGCCATGGTTCTGCAGCGCTAGTAAATTATGCCAAGGTCTAAATGTAGTTTTATCAATTCATGGAGATTTTAAAAAGTCAGAAGATAACTTGAGGCTGTGGGGTGGAAAAATCCTCGACATGTCTGAAGACTGCCTTGAAACAAATTAAATCCTTGTCTTTAAACAACTATCTTAAAATTCTCAAACAAACAGTAGATTCTATACTAAGTATGGCTAGCTTTACCATAATTGTGAATTTCCTAGCTAAGCATAATAAATACTTACATCCATGGGTAAAACCTTTGGGTGATGATACCAGAGGTCTGGGGTTCAAATCCCGCCAGTATTACCGAGTTATTGATCTCATTAAAAACAGTCTTACCACAACTTTTTTTGTTTGCAGGTGTCAGTTGAGCTCAACTGGTAAAACCTTTGGGTGATGATACCAAAGATCTAGGGTCGAATCCCACCAGCTTTACCGAGTTACTGATCTCATTAAAAACTGGCTTACCACTACATTTTGCCAATAAAAAAAACAATACTTACATCCAAGTTTATTTATTTATAATGCTCACCTCAAACAAGTGATCTAAGAAAAAATGAGATAGAGATCCTGCAGATATCAAATACAAGCACTGCATTTTGTTGAGAGGGACCTGCACCATTCAACCCCATAAATGACAAAAATATAATAAATACTCCAAAGTTTAATTATATTGCCTCATAGTTGATAACTGCTTTAAAAATAGAAATTCGCATCAATCAAGGAAGCATCTTTATATAGAATTGTTCCAAAGCAACCTCAAAGAACATTCTTATATTCCTTTATAGTTCAATACTCAATAAAGAGAAGACCTTAAAAAAATCAATTCCCAGTTTCCCACTATCTGACTATAGAAGAAGTGAATTTTCTTAAGATCATCCAACATAAACACTCAAAATGAAAAATCTCAACTTTATAGCAAAAATAGTTTCACTTAAGAGCTAAATTTAGAAACTTACCCCAGAAATGGAATCAAGAAGACCTTTTTGAAGAAAAAATCGAGATACCCAAGAATAGAAAATAGACAAAGGGAAGCCCAAGATTAAAATATAATAAAAGGGGTGGTGTATAACATCCATGAACTGAGATCCCAAGCTTTGAGCTACACCTAAAGTTGAAGTAATCCATTCAGAGAAGGATCCCAAGTCTGGACCTAAGAAAGCATTTATTGCATAAATGATGCAATGTTGAGGTGAAAATCTTCCATTAGAGAGGTTCATAAGACCCAGACCCGTTGCCAAGGTGTACATAGTGTGAGGACCTGGGCCTGGCATGGCTTTAGACAGTTGTGATTTTGTGTTGTACAGTTCACAAATATTACATGGAGGTGGTGGAGACTCTGAGAGTATTAAAAGGGATTGTTCTTGTTCAGACAGAGAGTTGTTGATATTGAGTTACAGAGTTGGTTAGAATTGTTTATCTAAGAGAGTTGCACGGTGCAACCCTAACTGTGTATTTCATACTCTTTTTTAAGAATTTTCTTTAACTGTTTTACCTCCAGAAAACTTGTCAGAATTTTTTATTTGCAGAGCAGAATAGGCGAATAGCAGATAGCTAATGGCAAAGATGAAATAAAAAGTATTTGCCAAATGATGACCTCTAAAAATATCTGGATGCGGCAATATGCTTGCGCAAAGGCTACAACATTAGAATTTAGAAGACTTGATCAGCACTGTGGCAGCAGCTGTTTATAAAACCACATTCTTCTGATCTGCACGTATTACTTCATTCTTCAATTCCTCAAGATCATTAAGTTTGAAAGTCGAATTTACAAACTAACCCTGCTGGATAATGGACATCGATGACAGTAGTTGTATTGGCTTCGATTTCATTCAAAATCTTCAGATTTCTTACAAGCCTGCTCTTCTAGATTCAGATGCATTACTTGCTCTCCCTTTAAAATAAAAATATGGTAATTCAGTTGGTCTCGTTGATTATATGTATGGCACCCAGCCACCCAGTATGTCCATGTTCATCTCTTTCATTAAATATATGTCTATACTTTATACGGGTGGCAATTTTACCCGAAACCCGAGGCTTTTTTATATTTCGAGTCATATCGGGTTGACCCGATAGACCCGATTAGTTATTGGGTCAGGTTTGGGTTGATGTCCCTAACCTGATAACCCGAAATCAGTCAAAATTATATAAAAAATTGGTCAAATCAGTCAAAAATAGGTCAAAATTCAGGATTTCGGGTCATGTCGGGTCAGGTTTTGACCTGATAACCTGACAGGTCAGGTTCAGGTCTGCCTACCTGACTTGTTTATCTTATCGGGTCAAGTTCAAGTCAAGGGTTTCTGACCCACCAACCCGACCTGAACCGACCCGACCTGATTGCCACCCCTATTACTTTCCATTAGGAGTTGGGGACGTGGCTGGCGTATGTTAACAAAAGTTTCATCCAAAAGATAGTTGATAGTAGCAACTACATAAGTAGCTACGGATATGTACTAGAAAAGGAATGAAAAACAGTTGGTAACTGGGGAAAACAACCACTCATGGATGTACTTGTTCACAACTTCAGTGCATCCCACCTTTTATTTTTACGTGTTAATGACAACCTTTTTTTATTCAATTATAAACAGCTTTTTTTTTATATATATAAATTCAATAATACCAGCTCAAGTCTCAACCCATGCCTAATGTCCCTCACTATTAACAAACTGAGCAAATTTCAAACCTTGTTCCAACTAAAACCATTCATAATTATTGTATCAATAGCATGAATGCAAACACATTATACCACTGCTTTCATTTATTTCTGCTCAAACTAAATAAATTAACAAGTTGATAAATGAATTCAAAATAGACATGGTATATGGTGTCCATGGTTTTATACAACATTTCCTACAAAAATGGCACTTTCTAGATTGGCCAGGAGGTGCTCATAACAATAGATCCAAGGAAAGCTCTTTTTCAGCTTTCTTATATCAACTATAGCCCAGCTGCCCTAATAATACGTCTAACTAAGCTCTTTTGTAAAACACCATATACCCATCGTACACAGGTAAGGTAATACGACAACTAACAAAAAGTTCAAGGGAAAAAAAGAAAAGTATATGGACAAAACCCAAATACAGTGATACAATCTTCAAACTTCTGATAAAGGATTTTAGCAAAAAAAAATCTTCTGATAAAGGAACCATCTCAGCTAAAAGAGAATGAAATCAAGTCTAAGCTGATATATTTATAGAAAAGCTTTCATCCTTTCAATGTGAGTTGAAATGAGAAAGCACAACGAGATCAAAGTCGGCTCTTACTGATGATAGTTGTACAGCTTAACCGGAATGACATATAATTATGACACAAGCAGCAGAAGATTTGCAGTTTCAATGAGTCAAGATGTGATGGCACAACTGCACTTTAGCGAGGGGTCCAGCTTAACCAGAAGACGACATGAAGATAAAAAAACAGCTTCTTGTTGAATCAATTTGGTTTTAAATCTTTTATGACATTGTTATGCTCGAGAAGGGTGCACATCTTCTAATTCACATTAAACCAAGCTGTAGAACTTTTGCGATTTCAACATGTGAGTCAAATGGAGAAAGCACAAAGAGCAAGAGGCGAGATTGTGAAGTGCAGTTGAAGAATAACCCAAGTGATGTTTCTATGTGTTATTCGAGCTGGGGAGGTACAAGGAGAGCGACGAGTAGAGATGGAGTGAAGCAGAGATGCATAAACCCATGTGCAGTAAGCAGTGCCATTTAGCAGAATGATACCTCAAAACAAACACAAAGGTACATGTAAGAACATTTAAGAACGTCAATGCAGTTGTGATTAAGTAATAGTAACGCATGACTTAGTAAAGAACTTGTAATATTACAACAAAAAAAAAAGTAGTAGATTGGCCCTTATATGAGTCACTTAGCTGAGGGTTGTATTTAACTCAAACATGCATTCAGAACACACCTTTTGCCAGGAAAAAACATATTTCATATGCCAGTTACTGATCCTGAAATCAGTGTCAATAGTCTTACCAGCCAATTTTCATGCAGCTAAGAGAAACATATAAACGTTTTAGTCCGTCGAACCAACTCTAGAAGTAATACATATAACATTGTTGCATGGAGACAATTTCCTTTAGCTCCGGCTCCTGCGTTGATCTCTGCAAAAGGATATTTATTATCAGCTAACTTGCAGATTCCCAAAATTGTAAATTACTTGCATGATGCACTTTTAAAAAGAAGAATACTAGCATATAATATAGATGGACAATCTATACACAATGTCTTTCCCTATAATGAAGATTCCTAATCATCCCAGCATGTTTCTAGTTTTTCTAATCATACAAAATTGAAGTATCAGCCAACATCTAACAACAAGACCTAATCATAAATTTAATGAAATCATTTACATGGTAGATGAGGCGACGTGCATAAACATGGAGCAATGGAAACTGAAAAGAGCAAGAACATACCCATTCCCATAAGGTGAATCATGATGAGCACGGCGAGGTGGTGGTGACCTGCTATAGCTGCGGCCACGACGAGGTGATATGCTGCGACGTCTAGGAGGAGACTTCTTTCCATGGGGACTGGGACTCCTAAAACAATTGCAGATTTTGTATATAACATAACATATGAACAGAGTTTCGTAGAAATGTAGAAATGGCTTGCCAAATATTTGAACTGTCTCAGACTCTCATCCAGTCAGCCACAAAGAATTCGAAGCACCAAAAGATATATGCATGTAAATATGGGTACATTACTGTGCTATGGATTATGGCATCCATTTTGCGCTCAGGATACGAGAATGGATTTACCTGAGATCTAAAACACTATAGTGCACCAAACTGAATGGAGCTTATATGACACTCAATTACAAATACTGGGCAAGCCAGAAACAAAAATCTACACCAAATGGTTACAGTTATCTATACGGGACAGTTTGACCTCAATCCCCTACCAAGCATGCAAAATAATGCAACCCCTTCTGAACCTGACAACATTAGTGCCATAATGCAGACCAACATCTTCCCATCCTTTGGTCATTTAAGTTTCTTCACAGTGTCAACCGAAAGGTAACCCACATGACACAAGTACAACAATATGTGTTCAAATGTATCTAACAATTATGAATCCAACAATTGCATAGCACAGGTGGGCAATGAAGTGAATGAATAAAGTACCACAATAGGGTAATAGAAAAAACTTAATATACCTGCGACCGTAATCAGGACTCCTACGGCGTCGAGGACTAGGGCTTCGACGTCGTCCACTTCCCATGCCTCGTGAGCCAATGCGTAAGCGACATTCTCGAGCAAAGTGGCCAGCCTCACCACACTCATAACATTTGTCCTCGCCACCATCACGATCGCGCCCGCGACCACGTCCACCGCCCCTACCACCACGATCTCCACCTCCACCTTTAGAGTTATGGGAGAGCTCCACGCGCCAGCCATTCTTCCCTATCAAACAAACCATGTGAAAAACAATCTGATTTAATATATAGTATAGTAAAGGAGCTGCAATTATATGGACGGACAGATAACACATGGAAAAATTGAAGACCTTACAACTTAACAAGCACATAACTACAATGGACAGAAAGATGATTCATCACATTTTATGCTTCACACAGATTGAAGAATGACTCTACAAAGCTACTCCTGGCTGAAGGACCAATTCAATATTGTTATATTTCCATTTCGAGAAAAAGAAAATATAATTAAAAGCATCACCATAACTTCATCTTACTCCCTATGTTTCTCCAGTTCACTACATGCCATCCCGATAAACAAATAGAACATAAACAAGAATTTAATATCGATATAGTATCCATGATCCCCTTTCTCCTTTTAAAAGAATATTAGCAAAAACCTTCATATGTAGTATTTCATGTTAAAGGGAAGACATGAACAAAATGTTTGAAATATTGTGGAGTCGAGATAAATTTGAATCACCAAAATGTACTTCTATAACTAGCAACACCTCACCCATACCTACGAACTAGGATATAGTGAAGATTATCCCTAGGATGTTTTAGTGTGTTTCTTAACTTGTTGACACAAAAGTAAAATCCTACGGTCATGGTTTGTAATATGTTTCATCAATGAAATACAATCTCTATACATGGAAAAGTGTACAAAATCAAGGTAATGAAGATAATCCTCACCATCCAATGCACGGATTGCATCTAATGCATCTCTACGATCATCAAATTCCACAAATGCATAACCTGGTGGCTTTCGAGCAACCCATACACTGCAATCAATTCATTGTAATGTGAGTACCAACTACAATGACCAGACAAACTCACATCAAAATTCAAAATTTAATCATCCTGAAAAAATCATCACTGCAAAGATGAAATAAGAAAGAAAAACTTAAAACAACACAAGGAATAATACCACACCAAAAAGTAACTAGAAACACTCTATACGAAAAAAAATATAAACAAATACTCAACAAACTAACCCAAACATTAAAGGGGCGGAGACAGAACTGAGGAACTTAAGAGAAGGCATGTCCTTGACAAAACTTTTCTTCCTTTAACTATTTTTAAAATTTAGTTTCAGTTTTATATCCAAAATCTTAAGTAACTGTTATAATAGGGAATACTTAAATTACATTGACCAAAAACTTTAATTTTAGTTCACTTTTTCACATGTGAGCAAAAGAGGGCACACATAAATAAAGGGAATTAAAATTTCCAGTAGGTATATCTGATGAATTTCAATTAAAATTGTCCATGTAACCATTACCCACCATAGAAGTGACAAAAATATCACCATTACCCACCATAGAAGTGACAAAAATATCACCATTACCCACCATAGAAGTGAACACCAAACCTCTTTACTAGAAATTACAAGTTGAAGATATGGCCAGCTTGGATATCCAAGATGATATTTTCTTGGACAAGCCATAGGGGGAAAGAATTAACTAGTACATTAATATACAGTATAAAGATAATAAGATACTCCACTATAATGACTAACAATATTTGATGCTTTGTAGTTTAATTGCCTACAACATAAATACTTAGAATGACAAACCTCAAAATATTCCAGAAAAAAAAAAGGATGAATGGCATTTCGAAATCGTCTAGAAAAAGGAGTGTTTGTGATTGCAGAAGAAATTGTCTAATTTAATTTTAAAAGAATAAATGTCTATTCTACACTACGAATTACCAAGATTCAAGATTCAAGTTTTACAAAGTAGT
>JABWDY010031103.1:0-14151 GCA_013358455.1 Thalictrum thalictroides | reverse complement strand
AGTTCAAGAGAGTAGAGAAAAATTGAAGAAGTTCGCCAAGTATAAATCAAAGTGAAGAAATGAGTAAAGAAAGAAATTCTACAAAAGTTCTCAAAGAGTAATTAAGTTTTAAAGACCTTCGATATTTTCGGTATTTCATAAAAATCGCTTTACCCCTTTTTCACTAGCCAATACCTAAGCCAAGTTACAACCTATTTATGTTTAAATGATTTAAGGTTATATGTGGTGAAAAGTGGCGAGTAAATGAGAAAATGCTAAGGTGAGATACCCGACATCGTTATATGTGATCAACATTCCATTCATAAGAGACTAACTCATACAATGTCCGTTCTTTTCTTAATGTATTATGCAATGTGTGAGACGTCCTCTTTTATTTCCATTCCTCACATATGTGGTGCATATACATATACACACATTCTTCGGAGTGATATTTTTATTTTTGAGTGTATGCCTGCTGAGGTTTGCATCAAAACATTATTTTGAAGGTAACTTAGTAGAGATATCTTTTGGTATGAGATTTATGTTACTAGGCATTATTTCACTTTTATAAGTTATGTCAAGGTGATTAGTGAATTATCTCTATCTTGAGAAATAAAGCATAGTCTTATGTGTTATTGTTGATTATACTAATGGATTACGTAAGCATGAACTTATTATGTTGAAAGAAGGTTTAATCTTTGAACTTGTTCACCACCATCTCTTCCTTTAAAGTTTGTGGGTATCTTCCCTGGAAAACCCTCACGAGCCTTCAACTCGTCCTATTGGGGTGTCTTATGGGTTTAAGGCCTTGTTGCATATGGTAAATGCAATCGTACATTGCCTACGAAAAGGTAAATACCTTATTTTGTTTCACTTTCTTGTTTGAGGACAAGCAAGGTGTTGTTTGGGGGTGTTTGATAAGCGCTCAAAAGTATAAATATATCCCTTTAACTCATGTATATTTGTCCCAAGTTATCATATAAAGTGATATGATATGCTTGGTATTGTTAGAATTACATGTTTGTAGGTGCATTTCGCCCGGAATAGCTAAAAGGAAGCAAAATGCGGCAAAAAGACAGTTTCAAGTCGCCAAATTGACGTAATTAAACGAAAGGGTTAGAGAGCTCGGATTTTGAAGCACAAATAGGCATTGTAAAGCTCTCACTTCCTAATTCAATACTATCAAGATAGATCACAGAAGACAGAGATGGAATCAGGACAAAAAGACTCATTAAAACCTGTCATACCTAGTTTCTACTTACCGTTTTTGGGCCTCTTGGGCTTCTTGAAAGTCGTGTTTCTAAAAGGAATTTGGACCTAATATTTTGACTGAATCTTCTACGTTGTTTTCTTAAGATCTACACCAAATTTAAGCTCCAGAAGCTTCCTACAAGTTATTTAATAGATTATAAACTCTTTTCTAGCAATTTTCAAGGAGTTCTAAGGTTAGAAGGACTCCTCCCTATATAAAGAGAGGAGAGCCACGAAATTCATTGTATTTTAATCTTAAATTGAAGTACCATATTAGGTTTTACTTTATTTTATGTTGAAAAAGAAGTTCCTTTGATTATAATACAAGTCTATTTACTTTTCAATCGTATCTTTACTTTTCATGCAATTAAATCTTCCGTCTTTAAATTCTTGTCTCTTAATTATGTTTTTTACATCTACAACCATTATCATCATCACCACAATCATTATAAGCTAATCGATTCATGGGGTTTTACAAGTGGATTAGGTAAGTAGAAGAATTTACAATAAGTGTTTCATGTTTGCCATGCTAGAAAGGTAATTATTTTATGATTGATCACGTAGAATAGTTTTTGCTCTTTGTTCTTCATAATAAATAAAAGAGAGATCTTTTTGCATATGTAGAGACTTTCGAGCCTCATACACCCGTTAACATATCTTGGCATCGAGAGAGGGTACTAGGTCTTGAATACTTCTTGAGGTCGAGTTCCTAGGTCGAGAGCAAGGGAACTCACTACCAATTATTGTTTGTCGAGTTATAGTTTGATGCATGGGAAACAAGCATGAGTAGTTAATTTGGACACTTTACTATGAAACGAAGTAATACCCCACTTTTCTTTCCATATTCACAACCTTTACTTTATCTTGCTTGCTTTACTTTTCTTGTATTTACATTATTCTAGTTATAATTATTTTCAATCAATCAAACTCCTACGATGCATCAATCATTCATCAATACCTTCATAAACGACATCATCTTTTATCATCGTTGTTTCCTGTTTGTAGCTAAGTACCCAATTCTTGGGTGAGTGGGTTCGATACCCCGATACTTGCCTCTACACTAGTTTTAGGATTAGTTCTGCAGCTTGGTTTACTAGCACTACTGATTTGATGGGGATTAGCAGTACAATTGCCGTCAGATCATCTATTCAGCCTTATCATGAGGACTTTGAGATACCTTGAAAAGGTGATCTAGAAATAAAGTCTCAGAGGTTGAAGTAGACCCCTTTGTCTTCCCTATAGAGACCTCCATCCTCTTTAGCTCTAGAGTTAGAATCTATTTCTCATCTGAAAGGGACTGGATTAGAGAAGTAAGTTTGGTAACTCGATCTTGTAACTGCTCCTTGTCACTTTGAAGATCCCGGTTCTTGTCATACAATTTTCTTATTTTGACTTTGTTGATTTCAAGTTTCTTTGCAGCTTTCTTGAATTCTTCATAGAGTTCATTATATGCAGACTGAAGATCCTCTTCTTCTGAATCACACTCAGAATCATCACATTCTCGACTTGTGGTCTCACACTCAAGCTGAGAACATGATATAGCCATGAGAGCTCTCTCGAAGAAAATATCATCAGTTTCTGAGTCGTCAAGATCATTCTGTGTGTTTGAACTAGAACTTGTTGTAGCTTCCTGACATATAAGTAAGGATGCAAAAAAAGACTTGGCGAGATCCCGGTTTTTCCTGCAAAACTTACCCATCTTCTCAACCATTAAGGTCAAGACATCAATAGAGTCAATAAAACAAGTGGATTTGAAACTTAGAGGATTAAAGCAATCTGAAGATATATCACACTTAATAACATCTAAGCCCTGATCTCTAATATGCTTATGATCCTTTTTAGCTTGATATATGATATCAGCTAAGACAACAAGATTTATAGTTACAGGAAAATTATCAGAGTAACTATTTTATCAACACCATGTTTTACACTACATGAGCCTTTAAGGTCTAGACATATATCAAAACAACTTCTCCTTGACTTCCAGAAGAGAAGATTCTTTCCGTCAAGAGAAAGGAGTTTGTTCATACTATGACCCTCAGTCATGAACATCATTGTGTGGATCTTTTTCCTCAGGTGTTTAAACCTTGAGTGGGCAACTCGACTCTGATACTAATTAATATTTCTACACAATGTTGTCCAAAACACTAGTCTAATTAAAAATTACTTAACAAATCACACCCCCAACTGATAAAACAGATACAAACAGATACAAAAACAGATATAAAAATTACTTAACAAATCTCAAACCTAAGTAATCATATCACAAGAAGTAAAACAACATACAACACATATGTAGATGAAAACAAAATTATTAGTTCTAAAACTTTACTTTAATCAACAAGACAATCTCCAAGTCCTTGGACAATTGCTCAACTAGATCTAGAAGATAAAAACCTTCTTAATCAATGAACCAAGTGATCCAATCCTAATTCTAGGTTTGTTGTGGAGTATGAGGGGGTGAGTAGCGAAAGAGGCATTCTCACCCTTTCCTCTACCACAATACAAACCAACTAAGAGATCGTTTGGATAAGATGTAGAGATTTCAAACTAACAAACACATAAGCATAATAAGAAACTTAAGTAAAAGGAAGCAAACCCCAAGACAAGATTATAGTATATCGGCCAATGAAGCCAACGTCCACTCTTCAAGTACTTCCTTGTATTAAGAATCCCAAAGCAAAGGTGAACCTCCTTTAGCTCTACACCACTCCCATTAGTGTTGGATTATAACTTGAAAGAAATGAAGACAAGTCCCTTAGTCTTCAACCAAAACTCCACCTCTTGGATTTGTAATAGGGTGTAGTCACAATTACCCTAATCTAGATCCACGGATCTAGGGTTTCACCAATCTTGTTGAAGAACAAATTGGGGTTTTTCTCTTAAGAACAAGCTCACAAAAGGTTATATGAGAAAGGAAGGTTTTAGCTCACAATGGGTTCATAGAACACCCATTGAAAACATTCACTCAACTCTCAAAAATATTGGAAAGATTGGGTTGAATGAAGTAATTAAGATGGAAGATTTCTCTCAAAAAGTCTCTCTCTACAAACTAGGGTTTGCCACTTGATGTTCTTGAAGAAATTAGCCAAATCCTTAAGTTTCCCAACTCAAAGTGTTGCTTTTATAGTCAAAACCCAAATAGATCCGTTGGTCAAAGTCCATTGACCAATTTAAGGTTTTGATTGAGAAAACTGGAGAAATCAGAACTGAACTGGAGCCAATTTGCAGGAATTCTCGTAGGTCAGTCGACTGACAGCCAAAGACCAAAACTATGCCCATAAGGTCAGTCGACTGATGTTGATGAAGCATCTGGTGGTTGTTGGTCAGTCGACTGATGTTCAATCTCAAAGAACCTCCTATACATCAGTCAATTCATGTACAAACATGCCCTGTCTCGACTGGGTTTGTCCCGGTTGTCGCCGATCGCGTCCATTCTTGATGTCTTCAGCTTCGAAGCTTTACGGACACTTAAACAACAAGACTTAGACCTAATACAAGGACTCATAACTTTACATCACATGTAAAAAGTCTGTTTTACCCTTGTTTGTCACAATTCACAAGATATAACATTTACAGTAACCAAAATGTAAGGCGTTGTTGCAAAAACTGGCAGATGGACATTTTGCAGTTGCGGCTAAAGTGTTGCCATCTTCAGGTGTTGTACCAGACACCTTAGAGACCCGACATGCATTAGAAAAAAAAAAAACATCATGTCAGCTCGCCACCATTTATACCAGACAACCCATTGTTTGAGCCACCTTTATCCGTCGAGAGGATACTTTGTTAACATATATTCGGCCATTTCCAAAATTAAAGGTACATCATGTGGGTGTGATGGCCTCCATGCCCAACACTTTCTAGATGCTATGAGTGGTGCAACCTCTACTGTAGGTACATATCTTATGGATGATTTGAATCTATCTGGTTGTTAACTTATTGTTACAAGGTTAATGCCCACATGTCTTAGCAGAATTTATAGCAAGCGCACCCTTTACTCCTCCCCTCAAGCCTGTCAATGGGGTTCTTCCAATAGTTGTGGGTATGGTATGGCGTCGTCTGGTGTCCAAGATTGTTATGAAAGTATTGCTCATGATATGATCCTATACCTAAAAGATTTCTAGTTTGGTGTGGGTGTGCCTGGTACAGCAGAGGCAAAATTGCATGCAGTTAAGCGGTTCGTTGATGCCAATTAGGATGACATAGCTCTGTCCATGCTTCTTGTTGATTTCTAAAATGCTTTTAACCTTGTTGATCGTATGGCTATGTTAAGAAAGGTACACACTCAGTGTCCAATTATTGCACCATGGGTTGAATATCTATATGGCCAGTCTACTAGATTGTATATTGGGTCAGATCACATTTGGTCAGCCACATGTATTCAGCAAGGATATCCTCTAAGGCCTCTTCTATTTGTATTAGTCTTGCATCCATTAGTATTGCGTATCCAGTCAGAATGTCATTTGAAGTTACAGGCATGATACTTGGATTATGGGGCTCTGATTGGTGACATTGATCATCATGGTATTATAATTTTTTATCGCAACCTTCGTGCGGCTCGTCAGGGTATTGTAGTTTCTGATGGCTCTTGTTTTGGTGATCTCCAGTGGCGTATAAAGACCTTGCCTTTACATCTCGGTGGTCTTGGCATTTATTATGTAGCAAATGTCAGTAAATTTGCCTTTGCAGCCTCACGATGTCAAACTAAGGAGCTTCACAAACACATACTTGAGATTTGTGGTACCACACATATGGATAGTATGTTTGATAATGCAGTTGTTGAGCTACAATGTTGTATGCCTGGTCCTGACACACCTTGGCGGAAGCTTATTATGGGAAGATTGTTACTGGTTTGACAGAGACTTCGATCTGTCTACTCGTCAAAAAGCTGTGATAAAATGCTTACAAACTAAACATGCAAAAAAATTTCTCCTTGCCATTCCAATGGAAGGGTTAGGACAATCTTAGAAGGCAGTTGAGTATCGCGCCATCCTTTGGTACCATCTCATGATTCCATTGTTTTCGGATGGGAATCTTTGTCCGGTCGGTATGTAAGAAGAGCCATTTAGACGCCTTTGGGGATCATGCGGTGCACTGTAAGTACTACCCTGGCTTCAAATATAGTCACGACCATGTTTGGGATATATTGTATGATGTTGTTTGGCGAGTAGGTATACATGTTAAGAAATAGGCTCCAATCAACTTTCTTATAGACCCAACGGATGGTAGATCAACACTACGCGCAACTGATATTTTGATTTACAACTGGTCTAAAGGAAAATATGCATGAGTAGACATCACATGAGCATCTCCAATGGTGGGCATTGGTAATGGTATATTCGAGGTGGGTCAAGCAGCCATTAATGCTGCAACAGATAAGTTACAGAAGCACGAGGAAACATGTGTAGCTAACCAACATTGCTTCATCCCTTTTGCTTTTGACACATTTGGATTCTTAGCATATCAGGTGGTTGAACTTCTCAAGAGACTCCAAAGGATAATGGATAACAATGTGATGACTGTGGGGGTGATGAGTATGTATTTCGATCTTCGAAGAGTTAGGTTTTACATAAAGGATTGGCGGCGCAGCTTGTAGCACCCATATCCTCCATTTTTATGTAATTTTTTTCTAGTTTATTAATAAAAGGGTAATTTCTCAATAAACTCCCACAAATAGGTGCCTCTTCCCGAATAGCCCCTTGTCAAGTGCAATCTTCTCAATTCGCCCCTTTGACCACTTTTCAGAATTTTTGAGACTATTTTGCCCTTGAGTAGGTATATATAGGTTTGGGTAGGTTAATATAGGTCTGTTGTACTTTTTCAGAAAAGTCACTATCAAATAAGCTTTGTTTGTGTGGTAGGTAAGTTTCTCTCTCATCATTAAATGTTGTGACAAAAAATACAAAACTTAATATCCTCTAAAATTCTCTGGTGTAACCTCTAAACTGAATAAGACAAAATGTATATTGCAAGCAAAAAGGCGGGAAATTATGGGAACAGCTAAAAGGCGGGAAATTGTATTACCTTATAGTGACAATCACCATCTTCTTCTTTCTTTCCTTCTCTACTTCCATTATACTTTACATCAAAACACACAAACTCTAAGGTAATCTATTCTTTATCACAAATCCTTAGGTTAACTCTAAGGGTTTCTTCTTCATAAATCTTAAGTGTACATAACTCAAGCTCAACTAATATGTCAAAGAAAAAATGGAAATCTAAGGCTTTAATGGTGGAGGAGCAGTTGAAAATTGGCAAATAGTTCAATTTGATTTGAAGTTTTTTAGGACAAATAGGTGGTATTAATAATGAAGGCTCTATAAAGATACCATCTTTATGAAATCCTAACAATCATAAAGATGGTATACTGGTGGTTTATATCATTGGAGTTTCTAAAAAGATACCATCTTTATGAAACTCTAGCATTCATAAATATGGTATCTTTATGGAAACTGAGATGAAGGTTGGTATCTCTACCAAACCATATCCTTCATTAATAGATGGAATCTGTTATGTGCTTTATTTCTCGTGTTTGTCACTTTTTAAAAGAACTTTAAGAATTGGAGGACACATATCATGATTTTAGATGATAGAAGATATTGCTTTAGCTGATATTAGTTCATAAAGATTGTATCTTTTGGTATCTCTAGCTAATTTCTAATGAAATAATTGATTCATGTAGTTCCATCAACGTTGTTCTTCGGTATGGGGGTCAGTTGGAAACTAATGCAGATGGAATATCTTCATATAAGGGTGGCATCACAAAAATAATAGTTTGTAACTTAAGGCACCATATGAAGAATTTGTGGAGATGGTCGAAGGTATAATTGAAGTAAAGCGAGAAAAATTAACACTTTACTTTGTGGTCAGTGACAATCCACTCATCATACAATGTAGGCTGCCTATGAACAATTAGTGATGAGAATTTTTGCTCTCAAGAATGTATATGTCATGTGTGTTTGGATAATAGGAGATATACCACATTCAGTCAAGGAAGAAGAAAATAAGGGGAATGGGAAAAGAAAAGAAAAAGTTTTTGATAATGAGGAAGGAAAAAGTAGGTTGAAAAGAAATCTTTTCCCACAAGAGCCTATTCCAACAGATTGGGGCAATCAACCTGATTACTTAGATTTTAATACACCTGTTAAGCAACCTTCAATTCCTTCAGAATATTTGCTAGACCCTAAATCAGAAAAAAAATTCAAGTTATCATAGCAAAGGGGAATGGGAGTGTACAACACCCTATGCATATATTGGACACCCTACCTGCTAGTCAAGGTTTAGTTGTGCTAGACACTCCTTATTCTGCTCTTTCTAATGTTTCATTTGTCCCTGAAACTCCATTGACTAATGTTGTCCCATCAGGAATAAGAGATGGGGTTGTCTACATACCTTAAAACCATTATCCTCTAATTCTCCTGTTCTATCCTCTAAAAAGCTTCTTTAATCGTCTAAACAAGTTCATTTATCCTCTAATTCAGCCAATGCAACAGCTATTTTGTCAGAAATGAAAGATGAAGAATTTTGGAAGGAATTCACCCAGGAACTTCAAGAATATGCAGAATTACAAGCATTACGAGAAATACAAAAACAATCAAGCTGCATTGGAAGGTGAACCAGTAGAGGAAGATGAAGGATGTTCAATAGACGAGGATAACGATGCAACTTATTATAACTCTCTATCGGAAGTGCATGGTTCACCATCAGAGTGGAACACAAATGATGAACTGGAACAAATGATGTTAGATGAAAGTCCAAGTGCGCAGCATGAAAGTCCAAATGGGTTTTTGGGTACTCCAGTAATCAATAGTAATTCCCAAAATTTAGAGGATTGAAACAGAACTTTAGAGGATAATAGCCACAATTTAGAAGATAACAACCCAAATTTAGAGGATAACTCTAGTGGTTTAGATGGTGTGAGGTGCAACTTACAAGACCGTTTCAACAATGTATCTGCCAGCGACAATGTTCCACAACATGATAGCAATGTACCAAGGGATGATATTGTTCCAGAGGTTCCAACTCAAGAACATGGGCCACAACAACAACAAGGGGGAGTTAATCTATGACGCGGAAGACATTACCTATCTGAGAACAATCGCGATTGGGATAATGATGTGAAACAAGAACTAGAGTTTATATACACCAATCTTCATAAACCAAACATTGGTTGTGCTCCACACACAGAACCTTTATACAATGATTAAGTGCTTCCTAAGCTTGGTCGAGTGTATTTATACAGAGGTCATTTTATTATAGACATCAAATCATTTGCTATTAAAAATGAGTTTGACCTCGAAAGGACTAAAATTGATATGAAAATGGTTGTTTGCAAATGTAAAGTTAAAACATGCCCATGGTTTATTCGTGCAACAACTAATGTGGATAATACATGGACTATAAGAACCTATGAGGATCATCACACAAAGTTAAAGTTTCATGCAAAGTTGCTTGGAAAAGCCATGGAAATGACAATGTCTAAGTTATACGTTCTAGGTTGCTATTTATTATCCTCTAATTTCATTCTATTTATCCTCTAAAATCCAGGAATGTATCCTCTAATTTTCAGGAATATATCCTCTAGAATCCAGAAATGTTATTGTGTCGTTTTACATCCTCTAATTTGTTCAATAATATCCTCTAATATAAAATACTTTAGCGGCTAAATTTCAAAACTGTACCTGCTAATTTGAAATACTTTTGTTCTTTGGTTTTTGTTTTTGGGGGATTTTTTCTTTCTGAATCTCTTCACTCTCATTTGTTTTGCTTACTTGATCCCCCTTCTTCAGTTTCTGCCATTTTTTAAAATTTTTCTTCAATTTCTTCTTCCTTCTCCTTTGTTTTCTCTATAATTACCTCTTTCTTTTCTGCTTCAACCTCTTCACTTTGTTTTTGTTCAATTGGTTCTTCAATTTGGTTCTTAGCAATTTCTGTCTCTCCACTTGGTTTTTCTTTATTTACTTTTGTAATTTCTGTCTCTTCACTTGGTTGTTCTTCATTTACTTATGCAACTTCTTTTCTTTTAGGTAATTTCATCACCATATCGAAGTTATCTGTTTGATTTTGAAAGAATTGAATTTGTTTGATATAGTTGATAATGGAGTAAAGGGAAAGATGTTGCAGTTAGACTAGGATTTGAATAACGGCTAATTGGGAGAAATTATCCCTAATGGTTGTAATAACAGTTCGCACCTTTCAATGCAAAACAACTATATACACGTGGCAATCATCTAATATATTACACAACCATCATTCAATCTTAGCAGTCAATTTTTTTGTAGTGGGTCACAACTGTTAGGATTAGAGGTTACGATTAGAGGATAATCTGGTTACATTTAGAGAATAATTGCACCAATCTAATGGTTGATATTCATCAGTACAAAATCAATGGTTGTAAAATCATTTCTCTTAAGTTAAACAAGTCACATCAGTCACAATCAAGTGTAATTCATGCAAAAAGGTGATTCAGACCTATAAAAACCTATGCATACCTAAGAGGGGTAAAATAGACCTACAAATTCTCAAAAGTAATAAAATGGGGTAGGAGGGTTGTTTGAGAATAATGTACCTGACAAGGGGCTATTCGGGAAGATGCAACTATTGTTGGGGGTTTTTTGAGAAATTAGCCTTAATAAAATTATTTTCGTTTAAAAAAAAAGGGTAATTTCTCAAAAAACCCTCAACATTAGGTGTTCCTTCCCCAATAGCCCCTTGTCAGGTGCATACTTCCCTAATAGCCCCTTTGACCACCTTTTAAGATTTTCTAGGTCTGTTTTACCCCTATATAGGTTTGTATAGATTTTAAATTACTTTTTGCTTGACAATGACTAATGGTGACTTGTTTGACTTAAGTATTATGTTTTTTAAACCATTGATTTCGTATAGTTGAATCATAGCCGTTGATTTCAGATTATAGAAGAATCATAGCCGTTGGGCGATAAAAATAATGGACGATTAAGATTGAATCAGTTTGACAAGATATTAGCTTGTGGTAGAGGAGATTCTCTCTTATTATTAATTACTGTGATAATGACCTACATAATCTGTATCCTCTAAAATTCTTGTATGTATCCTCTAAACTGAATAAGACAAATATGTATAGTATTGCAAAATGGCGGTAAACAATGGGTACAGAAAAAAAATGAGGGAAACTATAGGTGAATAAAAACACAGGCCACCATCTTCTTCTACTAATGTTCTTCCATTTACACAAAGTCCATGTCTTCTTTTTGTGGGTGATTTCTTCAGAAATCATAAGTTGTTTAGATTTTGAAGTGAATTCAAGTAAGGTTCAACTAATATGTCAAAGATAAAAGGAAAATCAAAAGCTTTAATTGCGAAGGAGGAGCTGTTCAACATAAAATGGAGTATGTGTTCTTCAAGTTCATTTCATTTTTTAGTATAAACGGTGTTGTAAGTCATAAAGATGGTATTTCATAAAGATGGTATCCAGGTGGTTTATGTCATGGTAGCTCTATAAAGATACCATCGTTATTAAACCTTAACATTCTCTACCAACCTATAACCTTCTCCCATAAACCGAGATATGATATCTCTACCAACCTATAACCTTCTCATAAAGATGGCATCTTTAATAGATGACATCTTTATAGTGTTTTATTTCTGTGGTCTTGATATAACGGTTTTCCGGAGTTAGCAGTGCATTCCCGTCAAACCTTTAGCAGTGCTAGCAAAATCAAACTAATCTGAACAAACAAGTTAACTCTACTAGCACTTTATATTCCCCTAGTTCGACAACTAAACCAAACCTAGAATTAGCGTAGAGGCAAGTATCGGGTATCGAATCCAATCTTTCCAAGAATTGGGTACTTTGACTACAAACAAGAAACAACGATGATGTATGATGTCGTTTATGGATGGATTGATTGATAGTGATTATGAATTAAGTAAAGAAAATGTAACTAAAGTAAAGCAAGAAAGAAATATAAACGGGCTGTGAATATGGAGAGAAAAGCGGGGTATTACTTCGCTTCATAGGTAAGTGTCCAAATTAACTACTCATGCTTTGTTTACCATGCAACTAACTATAAACTCATAAACAAGCAATAATTAGTTGTGAGTTCCCTTGCTCTCAACCTCAAGAAGTATTCAAGACCCAGTACCTCTCATCTCGATGCCGTCATGCAAGTAGTGACTCACTTTTCTTTATACTATATGTTAACTACATTCTCTCTCTCGATGCCAAGATATGCTAACGGGTGTATGACACTCGAAAGTCTCTACTCATGCAAAAAGATCTCTCTTTTATTTATTATGAAGAACAAAGAGCAAAAACTATTCTATGTGATCAATCATAAAATAATTACCTTTCTAGCATGGCAAACATGGAACACTTGTAGTAAATTCTTCTACTTACCTAATCCACTTGTAAAACTCCATGAATCGATTAGCTCATGGTGATCATGATATATGTAAAAGTAAAAGACATAATTAAAAGACAAGAATGTAAAGACAAAATATTAAATTGCATGAAAAGTAAAGATATGATAACAATATGAAGAACTTGAACTTGAAAAGTAAAAAGACTTGTATAAAAATAAATGGAACTTCTTATTCAACATAAAATAATGTAAAACCCTAATGATATTTCAATTTAAGATCAAAGCATAATGAATTTCGTGGCTCTCCTCTCCTTATATAGGGAGGAGTCCTTCTAACCCTAGATCTCCTTGAAAATTGCTAGAAAAGAGTTTGTATTTTGTTAGATAACTTGTAAGAAGATTCTGGAGCTGAAATTTGGTGGGGAGCTTAGTCATGTCACGTGGAAGACTCAGTCAAAATCATGGGTCCAAATTCCTTCTAGAAATACGATTCCAAAGAAGCCCAATGGGCCCAAAAACTGCCTTAAGAAACTGGGTCTGGCCGGTTTTGATGAGTCTTTTCGTCCTGATTCCATCTCTGTTTTCTGCGATCTACTTGACAGTCTTGAAGTAGGAAGTGAGAGCTTTCCAATGCCTATTTGTCCTTCAAAATCTGAGCTCTCTAACCCTTTCGTTTAATTGCGTCAAGTTGGCTAGTCGAAACTGCCTTTTTACCGCATTTTGCTTCCTTTTAGCTTTTCCGGGCGAAATGCACCTACAAACACGTAATTCTAACAATACCAAGCATATCATATCACATTATATCATAACTTGAGACAAATATACATGAGTTGAGGGGATATATTTACACTTTTGAGCGCTTATCAAACACCCCCAAACAACACCTTGCTTGTCCTCAAGCAAGAAAGTGAAACAAAAAGCATAAGGGCGAGAAAGAAATTCATTTAACAGATATTTACTTTTTCGTAGACAATTTACGGTTGCATTTACCATATGCAACAAGGCCTTAAACCTATAGGAATCCCCAATAGGACGAGTTGTAGCCTCGTGAGGGTTTTCCAAAGAAGATACCCACAAACTTCAAAGGAAGAGATGATGATGAACAAATTCAAAGAGTAGACCTTCTATCAACATAATGAGTTCATGCCTACATAATCCGTTAGTATAATCAACATCAACATATAAGACTATGTGTTATTTCCCAACATAGAGATAATTCACTAATCATCTTAACATAACTTATAAGAGTGAAATAATACCTCATAACATAAATTTCATATCAAAAGATATCTCTACTAAGTTACCTTCAAAATAGTGTTTTGATGCAATCCTCACCGGGCATACACTCAAAATAAAAATATCACTCCGAAGAATGTGTGTATATGTATATGCACCACATATGTGAGGAATGGAAATAAAGAGGACGTCTCACACATTGCATAATACATTAAGAAAAGAATGGACATTGTATGAGTTAGTCTCTTATGAATGGAATGTTGATCACATATAAGGATGTCGGGTATTTCACCTTAGCATTTTCTCATTTACTCGCCACTTTTCACCACATATAACCTTAAAT
>JABWDY010031093.1:0-13964 GCA_013358455.1 Thalictrum thalictroides | reverse complement strand
CAACGACTCTGTTGTAAGCAAACTAACTAATAAATTAATAATCAAATCGTTTTTAGTCTTTCTTTTACCCACTCACGTTCTTTTGTTTAAAGAACAAAAAGACTTCTGTTCATCAACCTAACAACAAGGATTCTGTCATATATACTGAACCTATCTCTGAAAATATGGCTGGCTTGGACAAGCTGTGCTAAAAGGTTGAAAATTACTTAATTTTTGGGAGGAATTGGACTAATAGACACTGGAGCAAATTCAAAGTGAAAATATTTATTATGATTTACAATGACAATGTTAATTTGTGTTACAAAAGTCCCATTTTCTGTACAATACAGTGGAACACAAAGATTCTAAAGAATACATTGAGAAAAAAGAATGAAAGAATAAAAGAATTACAAGTCAATATGACTGACTGAGATATCTCTTGATTTACAAAAGTGGAGAAAGAATGATGAAGTTTCCAAATCCATCATATCCAGCAGGCTTTGTCTACTAAATATACTGTACCTTTTTTCCCGAATGACGATGGAGGTGTTGTCACTAATTAAGCTGTTGTGCATTGATCCTAGCTTTAAAAATGGTGCTGCTGCATCTATTTGTTTAGTGCTGCATTAATCTAAGTTATTGAGATGGAGCTGTCTCTGCTTCTTCAGATGGCTCTGCATTACTAGTCCCACTGGTTGAAGCAGACGGCTCTGAATGACTAGACCCACTGGCTGAAGCTGTCTCTACTCCATGAGGCCTGTACCTCCGCAATACTCTATCTCTGTTCTCCCTCCACCAAACTTCTGCTTGCTGGTTAGAGTACCTCTTCTTGCTGGAAGAATACATAAAGTATATTTCATTGTATTCTTGCAAAATTATGATAAAAAGGATTGTCATACTCGCAATTTGATTTGTGTACTTTGTTGCAGTATTTCTTTTGAATAACAACAGAACTTGTTGATATTTTCTATAGGCTGATTACTTAGGGGAGAAACTTTTCTACTCTATAGGGAGATAGTTGGGGTGGATACCAAGGATGATGAGCATGAAAAACTCAGTGGTGTATATGATATGCGTGAAGGAATTCACTCTAGGTAAATTGCTGTTGGATTTTTCCTTTCTTTGCTGTAAAGGGAGGGTGGATCTATCAATTCTCCAAGGAAGATCTAGATCAAATTTCTAGCGATGGCAAAGAAGTAAAAGGAGAAGCGAATGGAAAACCAAAACTTAAGTTTTTCATTTTCGAGGTCTGGACATATTGCAGATTTTTTTTCAAGTTTTCAATCTGTACTTTATACTTCATAGTTTGATTTCCTCTGGATCGTAAGCTTTGATTCCCTTGTTTGCCTAGTAAGCTAATGTGCTTTTCTGTATTATAGGAGATGCTGATAGGGGAAGTTGATCAAACATTTGTTGTCTCCACGTGTGAGCAAGCACCCCGTGACCATAACTACTCAAAATTCGGAATAAGAACTTTCAGTTGGCTCCACTGTGAGGACATCACTAAGGCAAGGATAGTATACCGGCATGTTTCAATTGGCTTGATGCTGCTGATACATGGGTGCAAGCTAATTGATTGAAAAAATTAGTCACGACTCACGACTTTCATTAGTGCATATTCTGACTTGGGTTGTGTTCTGCATAGGTAAATGCTAAACTTTTCATTTGTGTACCTAGGGCATGCCTCGAAAGATCTACTACTACCAACTGTTGAGGACCTACTTTCTCCCACATAATTGGCAGTCATGTTGGCTTGGGATCATTCGTGGGCATCATGATATTAAATTTTGAACACCAACTACAAGCTTAACTGCTTATAGGTGGTGCAGCATAGACTCCCAATCTCCGTCTACTGGATAGGAACCTATGTTCACTTGGGGGGTTTGAATTTGGGGTGAACCACACAGGAGATGTAGGTTGGCTTCAGTTGAGGTTCAGGAGTGCAGAGGAAGTGAATGCGTGAGATAATTTTTGATTTGATACAAAAAATATGTTGGACATTTTTGCTTAATACTATAGTGTGTACTTAGCTTAATTTTGAGAAGTTCTATCTCCGGGGTTCAGGCTCTATAATATCTTATTAATGTGTGAAATCGTAATGAATGGTTAGGTAAAATACCTGAATCTGACTGTTTTAAAAACTTTGTTGTCATTCGAAAGTCGGATGAAAGTGACATAAACGCCAGGTTCGAAATGCTCGGTCTCTTCCTTCAAATCAGAAGTACCAGGAAATCTTGAACCATTTTCCATGTCTTGGTGAGAAACCTCTTTATTATCAGCATGGTGAGAAACCTCTTTATTATCAGCAGTGGATTGTCTATTGTCTTCAGCATTCAGTGATTGATCTGCCGCTTCTGTTCTCTCACCAGAATCAACAATATTTTCTTGTTGGCTGGGCTCTGGAAGATAGGATGACGATACATTTGATGCTTCATTTCCATTCGTCCTTAGAAAGTCTTCTAGTTGGATTTGGGCAGCTTTAAAATTTTCATTGTCACAAACCTCGGGAGATATATTCTCCTTCATATCCTTCAACTGAATAACATGTACAAATGTGAGCTAGTTAAAATAAAGCTGTCCTATTCCTTCATGTAAAGCAGTGAATCTGTGAATGTACTCACAATACTCACAAAGTGAGTAGTCATAATTACTCACAAAGCTGTCCTTTATAGTAAGTTCCAAATAGAACTTCATACTAAAATAATAGAAGACTAGTCACAATAATAGCATATTACTTTTGGCAGCTTCTTTTTTTCATAATTTTTACTATCCTAATAAATCATAAGGCTTTTTTCCTTTGATAATTAGAATGTATTCAGAGCTATTGGTAACCATCACAAATCAAGTAGATCCAAAGGGAAAGTAAGTTTAAGACTTTGGACAAGCTTCTTTATGTCAATTTGATGTCACCATCACCATGGTACTACTCCGACATCATAAAAATATGCTTTCAGAAATTCTTAAGCAATATATATACTCTTTCGTTTTCTGAATTTGCATTCATCATTGGTCAAGTTTGCAAGTTCTTGTCAAGATCTTTCTTCAAAATAAGTTTTATTGAATATAAATTGTGGATCAAGATTTTGAGTTTAAAAAAAAGAAAAATATAACATGTTCATTCTCATGTGCACCAGATCAATATCCTAATTGTTCACTATGTTTTTGCCTACATACTACATATTCACCTACATACTTATTCTAATCCAATTCACCTATTAGGGGTGTGTACTCTGAGAAAAATCAATATCCCAAGATATTCATACCGTTCAATCTCATTCAGTTTTCCCTCCATAATCATCCTGATATGTTATAAAGATTCAAGTGAAATTGTGAAGCTGGTTATAACATGCAACTAAAACAAAACTAACAATGAAAAAAAATATGTAATGGAGAAGAAATAAACTGTGAACCATGTGACTTATGTATATTTAAAATGGCAACAAATGCACTTGGAATTGATTTGGTAGTTGATGTCAGAACTAAGAAATGACATACGGTCTTATTTGAGAAAACCCAACCATAATCATTTCTTCTTCTTAACCCTATTCCATTAGTCTGAGCTGTGACACAGTATGTGATGACTCAGCACCATATTTTTTGCTTCAAAATTTTCCTTATCCGTTTGTTTTTTTAGGAAACCCGAGGACCTATTAGTCTACCTGTTAGAGGGGTTGCGTTCTTGCTCACTATTGGTGTTGATATAAAAAGCATGAGGGATTTGAAAACTAAGAGTTTGAACAGATGATGTAAAACAGGGTTAAGTCCATATATATGAAGAATCTAGTGGGTATAGGTCTGTTTGATTCGGGTGGAATACTTTACCGGGAAATATCTATAGGGGGGTGGGGGTAATTTGTACTTTATTTAGAAGTTACAATAAAATTTCAGACTCTGTTTCTCTCAATCTTCTATTTCCAAAATCCGACTAATTCGATATTCCTTGTCCTGCCCAACTTTTTACTGGGAAATCAATTTCCCGAATCAAATCAAACATACCCTAATTTAGAAGTGGGGTGTTTTCCGATTTTTTATCTTGAAACTACGGGATTGACAAACTCCAATTGATATTTGTCATCGATGCAAATAGTGCATTAGTATTTATCCATTGCAAACAGGTGAAAAGGAGGATGACATGGTGACATACACTTACCTATATTGAACATAATAATATTTTGCGGTTTGTGAATAAAGGTACCTGCATAGAAACGGACTTGATAACTTCCTTTGCAACAATACTTTTAGAAGATTCCTCTGCAGCCACAGAAGAAGCATCTTGAGCTCTTTTTTGGCATTTCTGTAACTCCACATCTTGAACTTCACACTTCTGTCTCAAACTTTTAACCTAAAAAATGAAGCATCACATATACTATTTTAATTACCAGGTAACTTACTGTAAAGCATCTTAAACTCATAATCAATGAGAAAAAGTCATAATGAATTATGCTCAAGGAAAATTTAACTTTCCATTTACCTGGCTTTGCAATTTCAGGACTTCTTGGTTTAAAAGTTCATTTGTTTTTTTGAGGCTTTCAATGATACTCTTAGAAAATACAGGCGTGACAGAGCGTGGAGGGCTTGGCTTCCTTGAGTATGGTGAAGCAGGTCTAGGGGTCATCACTGGCTGAGGTGCTGCTGTAATAACTGGCTTTAAAGCATATTGAAGTGTATTAAGTGAACTTTGGACACCAACATCTTTCATCTGGAAGAGTGATGGTACTTGTGAAACACGAACCAGAGGAGAATCAGATTTTGTTCCAGCCTTAACATAATTCATAGGTTCTGCACTAGATGACAACAGGATCTTTGACGATCTTATATCTCCTCTATCAAACCTCTCCCGATTGTCTATTGATTGCCGAGGTGCAACACTTTTTCTATTAGAAGTAGAGGCCTTGCCAGCATCAGACAATCTAAGTTTTGTATAACAAGGATCACATACACGATGTGGCTTTCCTGGAGTTGGAGCCAATGCAGCTCTCAATGCTTTTTTGGAACTACAAGCATGGCAATGCACCAACCCACAATGGTAACAGTTGTGCCTCTTTCTAGTAAACCCAAATGCCTGTCGACATCCAGTACAGACTGATTGATCTGCCCCAGATACCCACTTGTGAATGCAAATACTTGTTGTGAAGTTTGATCCACATGATATACTTTTCACAAGCCGATCTTTAAGTGCTTCAACTAGAGTGGGAGCTCTCCGGTCTTCAATATCCCCATGTCCTAGTCTTCCATTGGCGCCTTTACCCCATGTAAACACTTCACTTCTCGATGTTAAAGCAGCCACATGATACGAGCCACATGAAATATCTTCAATGCATTCACCCACCAATTTATCTTGTACTAAGCATGGACTCTTACCATCAGACAGAGGATTTCCCAGCTGTCCATATGCCGTGCTTCCCATAGTAAACACATGCCCTGACGTTGTGAGAGCAACAGTAATGCTATGCCCACACGCTAGCTGGTGGAAGTTGTAGTCAATCAATGATGGGATACAGGTGGGGACCAGGCGTGTTTTCTTGTCTCCATGACCTAAACGATTTTTATCACCATCACCCCAAGTGAACAGTTTTCTAGGTGAAATGTTTGCACCAAGCTGTCCCATAACCTCTACTATTGCTGCAGTATGCCATGTCCCACATGCGACCTTAATTGTCTTCAATCCACTCAATGATTCAATTTCCCTTGGGTAAGCAATGCTATCTCGATTCCCATGTCCCAGAACACCAAAGGTTCCATCCCCAAATGTGTACAACTTTCCATTAGAAGTTACTAGTGCCGAATGCCATGTGCCACAGGCAACAGACAACACTTGAACTCCTTCAAGAGGTCCAGAAACTCTTTTAGGTATCCAGTGGCTAACATTGGTTCCATGACCAAGAAGTCCAGCATTATGATTACCATCCCCCCAAGTAAAGAGATCACCAGTCATAGATACAGCACAGGTATGGTACTCACCACATGCAACATAGTCCACATTATTGACTGCCAAAAAGTCAACAAGTCGAGGGCGACTGAAATCCTTATCAATTCCATGGCCAAGCCGCCCACCAAATTCTTCACCCCAAGTGAAAACCTCACCCTGCCTTGTAACAAGAGCAGCATGTCTAACACCACAGGCAATCTGATGAACGTCTAAAACTACATCAGACTCTAAAGCTTTAGGAAGTAGCACATCAGTTTGTGAAGGAAAAGACTTCAAAGATCCTTCCACTTGACTACCATCAGACCATACCTTCCCCCAGACATATACATCGCCAAGGGATTCAATGTCATCTGGTCCAGAACCTTGACTTGAGGAGCTTGGAGCGCTTGAAACACTAAGTCGATAACCATCCCCTGTACTTGTTCTTAGTTGCATGTTTCCGCTGTCAGACCCCACATCTGAACTTGTCAAATTCGAAGGACGTTCACGTAAACAAAAGTCAGATGACTTTGAGGGTGACTTTGAATGTGTGGTCCGGAGAAAACTTGAAGTAGCCTCTAGTGTTGCACCAAAAGGACGATAGTTAGGAAGAGAGTCTGAACCAACATGTACCTACAATAAGATGCAAAATCTACATTACTTGCGCTGATCAATATTATATATTGATATGTAAGAAAAATTGTGATTCATTAGAGATCAAATTTTTTTGTTTTAATAAATAGAAGTCTATTGATTTGTAAGAAACAATTTTGCAACTGATCAGTTGAAAAGAAGTTCTCAAATTCTAAATGTTTGTTAATGTTACTTGCTGCCATGTCAAAATTAGATCTAGGATTTAAGATTTTTTGGGGGCCTATAGTATTTTGCAGGGAGAGCGTCTCATCCATGGAGAAACATGAGTTAAACTGGAATATATATATTCTTAGTTGTGAAACCATATCCTCGAGCTTCTTATATTTTACTTTTGTGCTTAAGGGTATTCATAGAATATCAATATGATGAAATTGCATTGTTGATACCCCAAGTGTAATTCTGTTCCCAATGGTCACATCCATGTATCTCATCCATATGAATGACTTATTTAATTGAGATAAAATAGCTTAAATGAACATTTTTAGTCTAATACCTCTTCAATGGTTTCTGAATACTTTCGTCCAATAAAGGGAGCAGTAAATTTTGCATAGGACACCATCAAATGGTTCAAAATGTCTTGAGAACTATTCTTTCACATCAAAAAGATCATTTTCTTTTAAAATAATGAGTGAGGCCTAAATTCTTCAAATGTATAACAGCTTTAGCTATCACTGTTCATGAACAGAGATTGCAGCATCGGAGTTTTGGACTCTCAATGTTCTTGTGATCATTGTAGTTCAGAGGTTGACTCACTTTTGTTTGTTGTAAGTTGTATTGGTTTGCCATAGGATATATTGCAGGGATCTAGGTCTTGTGGTTCTTGTGATCATTGTAGTTCATGACGTCGACTCACTCTTGTTTGTGCCAAGTTATATTGGTTTTCCATAGGATATATCGCAGGGCTCTGGTTCCTAAGTTACTGTGTTGGCAGTTGTGATGGAAGCACCATTGACTTGTATATCTTGAATTATGAGTCCACTCATGATAAATTTTCCAGTAATGCTTTGTTTGAAAGGAAAGTATAACTCACATCACAAATATCACTCCTAGTGCGCCTACTGTGTTGCCCCGCAGAAATCAATGCCTTAAGGCCTGCAAACCACAATTCTGTCTCAACTTTGTCCTTGCAAATCTAAAAAATAGGAGAAGTTAAGAAATTAATTATGCAAGTTTTAAACTTAGTATTCACATTAACTTTAAGTAAGAGTAAGAAAAAAATTGTTAAATGGCATTGGATCACTAACCAGATCAAGAGATCTTTCACCATTATTATATAATAGAGAGAATGACAAATAGTCCTTTTCAGGACGCGGAAATCTCCTGAATACAGCCTGTAGAGAGCCATTAACCAATAAACCAAATTAGTTTATGTCCAAGATGTAGAAGCCAACTTAGTTACTGGCGAGTATGAAAAAGAAGAAACCCAAACAATATTTCATGTTGCTCCAAACAAGGCACATTTCTTTACTCTGTGAACATTCACCCACCCTTTGGTGGATCCTCACACTAAAACATCAAGATGTAATCTACACATTTGAGGTAAGCACATAGAATCATGCATAGGGAAGTAACTTGTGAGCAAACCATAGTAATTGTAATTCTACGCTTAATAAAAAAGTGAACATAAAATGATTAAATATTAGCAACTCAATAAGCTTTTGTTTTCAATACTTTGAGTAGTTTGTGGTCACTGACAACAGTCCACTCGAAAAATGTATTATTGAACAGGGGGTAGATCCTACTAATTTCTAATGCAGGATAGCGGTCTACCCTAACTTGAGTATTGATATACGTATATTCCTCTTACATTTAATCTTATATATTGGCATCATACTTAGCTAAAACAGTGTTTATTACAGTAGAGAAATACATGGCCTTGAAATAGGAACTAGATGCCATGTCCTCGTGAAGCAAGCTATAATTGTCCCCATGCCTTGGGATTGAGAAGCACTGTTCTCTCATTTCAACATGTTCATTGCAAGTTTGTGTTTTATTCAGGAATCACACTCATACCAGCTCTGTATTGTCCTTGCACATTTCAGTTGTAGAGTGGGAGCCGCAGAAGCAGCCTGATAGGCGACTGAGATCGAGAGATGCCATTTTGTTGTTTTCATTTGTACATATTTGATCCTGTCTTGGTTTTATGCCTTTTATGTATAAGTTTATCTGTAGGAATGTAGTAAGAGTCTACATGTATTAGTGATGTGAGCTGTGAAGATGCAGGGTGCTTGTACTAAAATTATGACATGTAGCCTGGACTATACATACGTATACCTTTTTAAGTTAGGATTTCATTTAATTTTTGATATGTAGGTGTGTATATGATTTTGTAATTTTAAAGATCATTCCCACTAAACTCTGCTCGTTCCTACATTTCAAACACCTATTTCCAGAACTATGCTTGTCAATTTACAGACACATTAGACTCATTAAGAATCAAAATATACTTATGTATAGGAGAAAGTAGACTCACAGTTCTCTGACCAGGGATAATCTTTAAAACAGATGATATCTTCAGATTCTTTTCCTCTCCATGTGAATACCAGATTAATGCTTTTTCGTCCTGTGAATACCTGCCTATAGTCAGTAATGATACAGCCAATCCTCATACATCTCAGCAGAAAAGTATTAAGTCGATGTGTTGCAAGACTTGGTATAAGCTTCAATAGTAAAAGAGAAATCTATTACTATCAATCCATATCAACTAGCTCAGAAATAGTAGAGCAAAATGTTCTTTTATGGAAAAATGACATTATTGCCCTGACAGACCTTATGTTTAAATCACGATATAAAGTATGTGTGCAACAACTTATAAGAAAATTAAAACGTCCTGTTACAGAGATTTAGCACCTCAAGAAATGGGTCATACGAATCACAGTTTTTCAGAGGCTAAATAAGTTTCACCTTGATTTTCTACACTGACATGATAGTGATACACTAAATTCGGTTGAACCTTTTGACCTAAATAATGCGACTTTAGAATAAGAATAGATAGATAAATCTAAATCCATTACTTAAGGAACATGTGTAGCAAATTCAAATTACTACAAGTGATTCTTAATTATTACGAGTGATTCTGAATTATGACAAGTGATTGTTCATTCTTTCTTATTTATCTAAGTTCCTTCTATTATTTCAACGGTTACAAATCAATTCTCAAATAGGTGAAAAGCAGCTTCCATGGAAAGTCAAAGGTTATTTTCTTTGGGTACTGAGCAGAGTCTTAAGTCTCTACGTACAAACTTTCTCTCCTCTCACATGAAGAGTCCCTAGTTACTACTTGGAGGGTCCCAATCTACAGTGACAAAAGGTGGATATCCTCGTTAATGATGTTTTGGAACTAAACAATAAGTTTTGATGTCTGAACTTATTGCAAAAAAGAAAACTATGTTATGACTAGAGGTAGTTTGCCATTTGCATCAGAAAAATTAGAAAGAAACGTTCAGATGAAATACTAACACATCTATGGTGATATTTGTTAACGTCGAAGACAACAACAGTTACAATCAAAGGCACAAAACAAGTGGAATATCCAACTGCAATATGAAAACTCACAGAAGATATCCTAAACGGACGAAATTTGGGCTTCCCTTTCCGACTGTACTTGAGCAACTGAGTACCTTTCTTCAAAGCGATAAGGGCCTTCACAGAATAATAAAAATATCTTTAAAACCAAAGATAAGCATACCCTCTCCACAAAAGAATATCATAATACCGCACATGCATTACAGGCACATGAAAGATTTGTACTTCATTGATAGATCAAAGGATAAACAAAATGATTTCACTAACCTCCCATTAATAATTAACCATGCTTAATACAATGTTAAGTCGAAATATATATATGGAAGATAGTTGATGTATCAAATAAATAGAAATTCATAAATAGAACATTTGCAGATTAAAATATTTAGAACATAATGAAAGAATGTAAAATAGAGCAACTGCCTTGATGGGTTTGTGCCACTGGCAATGACTGTAATCAGGACTCAAAAGGAAAATCAGTGACCACCAAACTAACTAGGTATAACCTAGTATTTGACAACAGTCTTTAGTCTTAGCTTTTTAGACTAGAAGTCAAACTTGTGTAACTCAAAAGATGGGGGAAACCATGGTAATTTCGTCGTTCCAAGATATAAAAGTACTAGCTATGTGAAAGATTACCATTTCTAGTTTTCTACAATATTATAAACTCCTACAGTAACTTACTAGTTATAAATTGCACTGATTGCGATCATAAAATAGCAACTTCTTATTATAGATGTCAGTTGAGATAATAAATGAATGCCTTTCCGTCAATGGTTACTAATTCATTACTGAAAAGGATGTATAACCCTCAAAAAAGCTGACAGGTCTCTTCTTAGCCAACAACACAAGCAGAACTCAGTTCAAAGGGATTCTCTACAATCCTTTGGTTACAGATCTGAACTAATTATAACTAAATAGTGGCGATACCAGGCATAATAATTATGCGAATACCTAGAATTGTCTGTTACATTTTATCATTTCATGTCATCTAAAAAGTGTTTCAAAGTTCTTCATGGAGATTGCATAATAAAGTCGACATGATACAAATTCAGCGATAATGCAACTTGACACCTTGAATTCATTTTGAGCATAGGAAAAAAAATTTGATTATATTCGTGAATATTCTACGAAATCCGACATAAAATTTGTTTCTAGTGTCGAAATCTCGGATATATCTGTTTTTTTGAGAAATCGGATATCCGTGTGAATTCGACGTTTTCAACTATGATTTTGAGTAATAAGTATAACAAGAAAATTTTCCGATATATTTAAGTTCTTCAGAAAAGAACGGATTTCTGCATTAGCCAAATCTGGGAACTCTTCACATGTTTCTCCCAGCCACATACAATGGTGATTGATCGTCAAATGATCAGAGAGTTAAAGGCAGGGACGAATTTAAATTTTTCACCTAGGATAGGAAGAGTATTCTACAGATTTTTTTTTCGGTAGCTCGTGTTTACAATTTGAAACGGTTATTAACGACAAAGGTATTAATTTTTGTCATATCAATATATTCATTGATAAAAATAACTTACAAATCATGTTTATTAAGATAAAAATAACTTACAAATCATCTTACTTTAGTGTGACAGTGGGGAAAAGGAGAAACAAAAAAAACAAGGCATATTTTGGAATTCAGGAGAACCTAAAGAAATTTTGAAGGCAGTTTTGATTAATAAGAGTATAATAAAAGGAACTATGCTAAAAGTTAGACAATAGCCCTTTGAAAAAGATTTAAAGAGGCAAGCAGAATATAGAGTTTCCCACCCATTGCCGGTATAAAAAATAATTATTATGGTGAATTTTTTACATACACAAGGGGTGTTAGATGCCCCTTTCCTCCGCCCGCCCCTTCTTTTCTCTCTCTCCTCCCTCCCTTGACCCTCTGAACATAAGTCCCCAGGGATTGCAATGGGACGGATCCAGGACGGGTTCCACTAATCCATCCCATTTAAAAACTTCTAATCCCAATCCCACCCAGAACCCGGACCGGGTTCTAATATCAAATCCCAAATTCGCCCAATAAAAAAACACTTCATCCCATTCAAACAACTAAAAAACTTGAGGTTTTAAAACTAATATATATGGTTGGGTTCAGGTGACCAAATCCCACATCCCAACCCTAACCCGGGCGGGTTATAATTTTGAATCCCAAACCCGACCGTAATCCCATTTTATATGTCCCATCCCATCCCATTACAGTCGGATCGAGCTGGGAACCCGCCGGGTTGGGCAAAATTGCCATCCCTATAAGTCCCTGTTGACAGAAACCTCTAGAGTTTGGAGTAGCCACAGCAGAGCCTTGCTTCATACTTCTCGAAACCTCCTCGGAACTGCTCAAAAAAATGTGATGCAAGTTCTACCAAGGCACTGATATTCAAAACTTGCTTTCAACAAGGATTAATCAAGAAAGAACAATAAAAAGACGAGGGTGAAAACCCTAAAGGCAAATCTTTTATGAATAAACTCTCTCAAGGTTAATGTCAATATGAAAAACTGAATACAGTGAGTATAATGATCGTCCCATACATCATGCTGATAGTGTCCCTCACTTAGTCCCTGACTCACTGTGGTTCTCATCCGGAAAAAAAGGCCTTACAAGATTCAGTGCCAATATGCTTTAGAAGGACTTAATAATGGAATGTTACACATCATTTCCTATATTTAAACTCAAAATTTTATTCTGCACATTCTAATATAGAAAAAGAAGGACAATGAGAACCTACTTCCAAGACTCAGATAACATCAATTTTAAAATATGAAAAACTCAAACAAAAATGAACGACTGGACAAGATCATTTAAACGTTTACTTTTACCAGGCAATGCCAATATAAGATTCTATTAATACTTCAAAAAATAAAAATTCATAACATATGCAATGTCATAGTTAAGTAGTTAACCTTGAATCATGAAATGTTGTTAAAGAAAAAGGTTATCAAATTAAACCTTACTTGCTCGATATCGCGCTCATGATTTCCATGACTAGCTGGATCTCCCATTCCATCTGAAAAAATTTATGGAAAACCGCTTTCGCGTTTGGAATAGCTGCATCAGGTGTAGTGCTTCAATACACTAGTCTTCTGCATTGATGAAACTATTTTTATCGTCTACTTCAATGTCTTTAGTTTGTAACCATATAAGTCAAAGTCTCAAATAAGCAAAGTTCCACTCTATAATATTTCAAACCAAAAATCTAATTCTCCAGAAATATTATAATGCCATTTGAACCAAAGCTTTTGTGGGAATTGAGTGCCCCCTTACAAGTTAAACTCTTGATGTGGTGTGTTGCTTGAAAACACTTCAAACTAGGGACTTCTTAAGGTCCAAAAGACCTGATGCACCAGCTGTATGTGCTCTGTGTATGCAACTTACCGGAATCAATACCTTGTCTTTTCTTTCAGTTTCCCTGATTTTGCTGGTTTGGCACCAGATCACCTGGTTAAAGGCCCAAATATCCAATCATTTATTGCTTTCACTAGTTTATCTAGTGTGGAATCGCCCGAAGCAATAACTGGAAATCTGCGCATAGAACTTCAGTTCTGATTCTTGCAGGCTTGATTTGGGTATCTGGAGGGTATAAAATGAATACATTTTCACAAAGGGAGTGATAACAGTGGATAAAGTAATAAAGTAGCAGTGCAGGTCAAAGCAACTCTCAGGTACTGGCTACTAGGGACTGAAGAGAGGAGGGTTGTGCAATTTGAGGAGTTTCTTTAATTGAAGTAGAATAGTGGGACCTTAATTTGTATTTATTGTTTTCTTTTCATGTTCTTGTAAAACCTAGGTGTGAGTTTCTCTCTCATGTCTGATTTCTTTTCACAACGTAGCAATATTTCATCACATAATTATTTAATGACTAAGCACCAGAAATTTGTTTCCCTTATCACCAGAACT
>JABWDY010031082.1:6383-20501 GCA_013358455.1 Thalictrum thalictroides | reverse complement strand
AAAAAAAAAAAAAAAACACCACATATATAAATCTTGTCCCTCTATTTTGTATAGACTTTAACATTACTACCAGGGGAAGTTGGAGAAGGAAAACAACAAGGGTACGAAGATGGAGTTAATCAAAAAAAGCAGCTGCAACTTTTGCTAGTTATGAAATCTCCAATTCTTCATGCAGAACCAAGCCAAGAATAATGTCAGGCTCTGTCAGAAACCAGTAGGCGTAGCTAATAAAGGCACCACCATACCAATTAGATCAGAACATTACAACGATTGGCTGTCTGCTCATTGTAACCCTTCAACCTTGAACAGGTCCACTTAGTTTCAAGATCAAGTAACACATAGTGACAAGATGCCTGTCGCAAGTCTCAAAGCTAACCCAATAGAGTACTAAGTACAAACCTAGCTGAATAAGGATACTGTTCGTTTCATTTAACTACCGTTTCTTTAGAATCCTGCTCCAGCTTCCCGCATTGTTACAGAACCCCGTTGCCTAGACAGGAGATTCTTACCCTAAGGAAATAAAATTCCTTCGATTCATTCATAAATATAATTCTAAATTATTTTTATGGTTGAATGGTAAAAAACAACGTTGAGCTTAAACGTAGTTAAGTCAATTTTATTAAGTCAGAATTCCAGGTAGTTAGATGCAATCGTCACTTCCCCTCGTGTTTCCCACATAGTTTGCCATTCATTCCAGTTCCCCGCATTTGATAAATAAAAGTTTAAAGGTTGTTTCCTGCGCCTGGTTCCCTACTGGAAAGTTTGGAACAAGCAGATAATAAAGGTCCAAAGTCCTGATAGCTAACAATATCTTCTCCTTAAACCTACTTCAGTATTTTGGCGAAGGACTCTATAATCCTCACGTGATATTGTATAACACTATTACCATTCAAGTAGAAGGAAGTTCTATCTCCAATGTGTGTTTGACGTCTCTCGAAACCAATAAGAGAGCTGTGGGTAGATATGGATAACAATGGCAACAGCGACACTACTGGAACTATTTCCTGCAATGACAGCAGAGGCTCTAGGTTGAAATTCACACCCGCAATTGAGCTGCGGGCTAAAATAGAGACATCAACCTTGGGGAGTGATATGGGAGTATGGGACTACAGAGAAAACCAGGGATATAGAAGCAGGCATTCTCAGAAGTGTAAACCAGGGATAAACAGAGGAAACCAGCTGATGACGAGGTTCTACACTAATATTCAATGAAAGAACAATTGTTTTGTTTTCTGTAACCCAATGGAGCAGCAACTGAGGTATTGTGACCCGAGAAGTTGAAGAAAGCTTTTGTATAGAATAATGTAACAACTAACAAGTACCTTAAGCAATAAAACAGGTAGGTTTTTGCCTAATTCAGTTCACACATTCAACGTCAACCTTAAGAACCACTCATTCAGCCGATTTATCCAAATCCCAAACAGTGCCTCTTTTGCAATACGTTTTCTCGTTCTTGCCTTATATTACTTTTTAATCGCCTACTAAACCCTCTGTTTTATGCCCTCTTTTTATTTTCTCCAATTAAACACTTCCAAATAGAAACTAAAATGATAATAGCAGGACATGCAAGTTAACTTCAAAGTTCAGATACATATGAACCAGTCAGACAATCAGACTTAACTTGATCAATTCAGTTATTTAGCAGTGGCATATTCAAGGATGGGATATAAATTTTGTCGAACAATCTGATCAAAACTCAAAAGAATGCTAATTCGATATGATAATGTATAAAACAGAGCAATCTAATTCAGTTACCTACATTAGATGTTTAAGAGTTTATAGCTCCAAAGCAGAAAGCCCAAAAGAAACCCAGAGGAATGATGGCTCAGCACTGAAGCTACCACCAGCTGGTGCCTGTGACAAGTACTTCCTGGTGTAATTGCTCAAGATCAGTAAACATCTAACAGCATATGGCATATGCAAATACGTATTAGCAATTTAAGTTTTAACAAAAGTAACAGACAGATGATTTATCAAAATTGAGGATGTAATTTTGTGATATCATTCAAGTGTGTCAAAGACTATCTATTGGAATTTGGAAATAACTCCAAACAATAACAGATCAATAATGTGAGAACTGGGATTAAACGAAAACTGCTTATAGGATCCCCCAGATAGTAGACGATTTATAGTGGAAAAACACTCTTTTGAATGATATGCAGCGATCGTTAAGTATCAACAACCATAAAGGCTCGTAATTTAATCAATTAAAATATTGCATGTTTAGAACTTACTAATTCAAGCATTTGAACCAGCCTATGTGAAACAGAAGACCCCAAGTCCACTAGGAACGATTACATTGGGTTTGAAGGCTCAGTAGCTGAAAAATTTATACCAATAATCTTAATGATAGTTTCTGTCTGAAGAATAAGTGGCAGCAGCTCTACCACTAGAGTATTATAAAAATATAACAAAACATACAATAATATATTCATGATTCTACGATGATCCATAGTCCATCTCCAAACAAAGAACAATGCAACGAAATCTCACAACTATCAATACATCACGATCATGTTTACACGGTGAAGCAAAAGGCGGAAGTATATACCAATCTACACAATGAAGCCAAAATGTAGGCTTTCTTTAAATACAAATGCTAAGTAGCTGCAAAATTTATACCAAATCATAGCGGCTTTTTTTTTTTTTTTTTCCCAAAAAGCAAGCAGGAGTTTGGCATGGACCCATACCTGTATATTAGAGCAAAACTGTTGGTTTCATTTCATTCTCGTGTATAAAGCCCCAGCAGCATCCTGCTGTACTATAATGTCTTAACTCCTTTTGTAGAGGAGAACAGAAACACTTACAACTATCAATCACCTTGCAGCAATTGTTCAGCCAATCTGCAGCTCTACTTCTCTCGCCTTAGCCTTGATTGAGTTCACCATTATCCTCGTCCTCCATGTTGGTTGGAATTGACCCAGGATACAGTTGACCACTTCCAATGGGTCAGTTCTTACATGCATGTTCTTGATGTAGTATAATTGCAAGTTCTAACCCCATTACAGCTCCTATGTAGGCTCCAGTAGACCCACTAGAAATGCCACAACCACAGACCCATCTCCTCCTTAGAATTCCAGCACATGTACCTCCTTCCTTTGTGAGTTTCCCATTTGTGTTTAGCATGACACTGTCACCATCAGGGGGCTCCCACTCACAGGTAACAGCATTGGGTATTGTACTGCAGCCTGTACTTTGGTGCTTGCTTATCTGTTCATCTGGCTGTCAGATGCTGATACTGCCAGGTTAGTGAATCTGACTTTCACTTCATATATGACTTCCCAAATAACTTGACTCTTACTTATGAAGCATCCAGTAAAGATTCTTGCATTCCTCTCCCTCAAGACTTCACTAACAGTAGCACACAATGTTGTTCTACATAAAGGTCCATTCAGACATCCACCCTTAAGATGCTTAAAGATCTACCTCCATTCATTTGCAGATGAAAATGGTTTCCTTTTGATCCCACACCATTCCAGAACCTCTTTCCAAACCTGAGTAGAGAAACTGCAGTAAAAAAAAAGATGCAAATGTGTTTCTATGTGACCAGTGTGACTAGAGTTTGGGAGGGTGAGCACTGCATTTGCTTTGCTTTGGTAGTGCTCTTTACTACATAATAAAAAAGAATTTTATGGCTTCTAAATGGTGTAATTCTCCTGACAGTGTTGGCATGACCTGATCCTGCTATACCCAATTTGAGAAGCCTGTCTTGGGTATCCATCTTTCCTTTCACAGCCAACCATGTTATAAAGGAGTGTCTGGGTATCAGAATTTTATGCCACAGCACCCATGTTCACTCTGCCTTTACCACTCTTCTCCCAAATACAGCACACACGGTTTTAATGCTAGATGTTCTTTTAGTGTGAGGGCTCCTCATGATGTGGGACTGGCTTCCATTGAGAGTTCATCATAGCATCTTTCACCTGTGTTGCTTCTCTGATTCCACAGAGCTGTTTTGTTGAGCAATTGAAGTGTTCTCTCAGAAATTCTATCTCAGCCCAACATCCATGCCAGAACATTATATCCTCACCACTTGCTATAAGATGCTTTCTAAAAGCCTTAGTGCTCTTTCTTGCCTTTAGAATCCCTGTCCACACCCATGATCAATCAACTGGTTTTTGCTAATGCTTAATACTAAAGTAGTCAAACATGCAACAAAGTATCATCAACATATTAATTAATGAATATAATTCCAAATTACTTTTATGGTTAGGGTAAGAAACAATGTTGAGAATAAAGGTTAAATGTAATTATGAAATCAATTTATTAACTCAGAATTCCAAGTGGTTAGATGCAATCGTCATTTCCCCTTGCGTTTCCACATCATTTTCTTCGTGATTTCCATTAATTTCCGGTATCCCACATTCGATCAAAAAAATTAAAGATTGTTTCCAAAGTTTGTTTCACTAGTGGAAAGTGTGGTACATGCAGACAATAAAGGCTCAGAGGCCTGACATATAACAGTATATTCTCCTTAAACCTATTTTAGTGCTTTGGAATGCCCCTATAAATCTCAACTGATATATCTACATACCACAGCAAAACATTACCATTCAAGTAGAACTGTAAAACAGCAAAAGGAGGTTCCATTCCCATTGTGTGTGTTTGTAGTTTCTCTAACAATGAAGAGAGCTTTGGGTAGATATGGAGAACATTTGTCAACAATGAGTATCCTGGAACTTTTTCCTATGATTACAGCAGAGGCTCTAGATTAAAATCCAGAATCGGAATTCAATTGCAGGCTAAAATAGAAAAATCAACCTCGAGTGTGGCATTGGAAATTGGGAATACAAAATATCACTGTTGCTGCAGACTCTATGCTAGCGGTGGATTTAGGAGCAGGCATTCTTGGAAGTGGGAACAAGGGATAAACAAAGTATACCAGCTTGTGACCAGGTTCTACACTATCAACCAATGTATCAACATTCACCCATTCTTCCCAGCGCCTAGGACAAAGTGTGCAAACCATATTGAGCTAAATTTCAGTCTGGACTGCACAAATAGAACGAATTAACAAATACCACTCGAACTATGAGATCGAAGGCTCTCTTGAGCTGTCACCAAAACGGCACCTAGAAACTGCTATCTATCCAAATTGAACATCTCACACCCGTGGATGACAGGTTTTCTTGTTTTTGGCTTAAATTACTTTTTCATCGCCTATTAACACTCTGTTTAATGCCCTCTTTTTGTTTTCTCCAATTAAACATTTTCACATAAAAACTGAAACATTAACAGCATGCCATGCAAGATACCTTAAAAGATACATTATAAATATAAAACAGTCAAACGTAACTTGATCAACTCATTTATTTGGTAGTGGCATATTCAAGAAATAGATATAAGTAAAGAACAGATAAATCAAAATGATAATGTATAGAAAATACAATAAAGAAATACAATTAGACTTACACTGGAAGTAAGAGTTTAAAGCTCCAAAATGGATAGCCCAAGAGGAACCCATAGGAATGATGGCTCAGAAGTCAGAACTGAATCCACTACCACCTGGTGCCTGCGACAAGTACCTCCTGGTGTGGTTGCACAAGATCAGTAAACAACTAAGAGTATATGTGAAGCGATTATTATTAGCAATTTATGTTTCAACCAAAGTAACACACAGATGGTTTATCAAAATTAACATGTAAGATGGAATTTTTGTTATATTACTCAGAAAAGTGTGTGAAAGGACTATCTATGAGAAATAACTCCAAACAACAACAGATCAACATGAAAACACGAAAAAGGTCAACAGTCTATATGCACAGGTATTACAGTAAAACTGTTTATAGTATGCCAAAGATAGGAAAACAGAAAAATGTTATAGTATGCCAAAGATATTGGACTAACACTCTTGTGAATGATTTGCTTGCATTGATTATTGAGTATCGACAACCATAAAGGCTCGTGGTTTGAATAATTAAAATATTACATATTTAAATTTCACTATTTCCAGCATTTAAACCAGCTTAACGTGAGCTGACACTCATAAAACACAGTAAGTCCATTAGGATTTAGGAATGAATACATTTAATTGAATTTGAAAGCTCAGAAGCTGCAAAAGTTATACCAACTAATGACAACTTTTGTTAATGATAGTTTCTGTTTTGCAGGGAAGAATAAGTTGCAGTAACTGTAGCACTAGAGTACTCAAATATATAACAAAAAATACACAAACATATTCATGATTCTATGATGCTCCATAGTCCAAACAAAGAACAAAGAAATGAAATCTCAAAATCATCATGAACATGTCTTTCATTGTAACAACTCATCTGATTTTACCGATGAGTTTCAAAAATATGCCAATTTTACACAATGAAGCCAAAATTTAGGCTTTCTTTTAAATACAAATGCTAAGTAGCTGCAAAAAATTTACCATATCATAGCGGCTTTTGCTAGTGCTTATTTTTATTTAGATAGACAGAATACATCAACATATTCATGATTTTTCGATGCTACAAAGTATATATACTCCGTACAAGAAACAACAAACTGAAATCCAACAATCATTAAAAACACTTTTTATTGAAACAACTTTGACATTCAAGTGAGTGAACCAAAATCTTGTTTAAGAAAGGATATAATATGTACCAATCTTACACAATGAAACCAAAACTGCAGGCTTTCTTTAAATACAGATGATCACTACTTGCCAAAAACTAGGAGTCCACCCCAAACACCCCTTCTCTCAAAACTACAAACTCACAAGACGATTCTGGCAAATGAGGTGCAAAAACAACTTGCAGTTTCCTCCTTGTTCTTACACCACCAATAGGCTCCTCCAAATCTGTCTCTTTACCAACAATCTCAACATTTCTAGACATAAACAATCTTGAATTAACACAATTAGCCCAAGATAATCCTAAGGCGGGGCAAACCCTTCTGCCAGAAGTATACAAACACCCCAAATTCCCAACCCTCATCCCATTAACCACATCATTTCCAATAAAATCTACAACCTGGTTAGTAATCAACACCGCCAAATTAAACTTCTTCGCCTGCAGCTTCAACATAGAAGCAATTTTAAAGAAAAGTGAAGATCTTCGCTTCAAATCCTTTGGGGTATTATCAAATTCAGAACGAAATAATGCAGCAATAGAATCAATCACAATCAATCTAACGGGTAATGGGGATGGTGGGTTTTCAATAAATCGATCAATTTGAGCTAATAATCCAATCAATTCTTCAGCAGATTGAACATCGCGAACGAAAATGTGATCAAGAGGGTTATAAGAGGAAGAAAATACATTGGGATTTGAAGAAAGGAAAGAGAGAGTAAGTTGGTGAAGACGACGAAAGGGAAAAGGGTATTCAGAATGAATGAAAAGAGAAGAAGAAGAAAGACCACCATGAGAGATTGGAAGTTGAGCAGAAAGAAGAAATTGAAGAGAGATTTGGGTTTTGCCACAACCACTTTCGGAAACGATTTCGGTAATTGAGTTGCAAGGAATTCCTCCAGAGAGGAATTTGTCTAGAGTTAGACAACCTGTTGTGCATTTGTGTGAGGAGAGATTAAGAAGATTTTCTGGTTTCATCAAGATGAAATGAAACCCTAGATTGAATTCTTTCTCTCTCTTCAAGAAATTGGTAAAATGGAAATTGGCGGGAGTTTTAAGATTTTTCTTAATAAACAATTAAACATAGGGCTTGAACGTTGAGTCCATTGAGGTTATGGCCCGACAATACATTTGTGCTATCAGAAAATTTATCTATGTAGCTTGATTGTACGTGTATCGGCCAATCACAAGATGCCACATGTACATTAAATACAATTTATGTATGAGTGTAGCTGTGCTTGTTTCCCTATAGGAGGTGGGAAAATTCTGGTCAAAGAAAAATATTTTTCTATGAACAATGCCATGGAAAAATGAAAGATCAACTACTCGTAGGAAAACAAAACAAGTACTTGAAAGGCTTTCATTCTCTGGAAACTGTAACAAACTCTTTCAAGATGAAGCTTACATGGAAACTACACTCAACAAACACTCTATGGTCCTCCTTCATGCAAAACAAGTACTTGAGAGGAAAACAGTCACACTCCTTGCCAAAGCCACAAGAATATGGAGAAAGTGTTGGTACTGCATCAAAGAGATCATTGATAACTTAACCTGGGAATTTGGTCCAGGTACTTTCAGTATGAGATATGAGAATTGGCTAGGAGTGGGATGTTTATCCCCACACTTGCTGCCTACAGATGAGTTATTGACTCTAGAGGAAGATGCAAATAGGAGTTTCTCACTTCCATATCTGGATGAGGACGCAAAGGCAGACTTACAAGAATCATATAACTTCCTCAAGATAGACATTAGCTCTAACAATAGAATTTGGCCACATGATCCTAGTGGACAATTCACCATCAAATCCTTCAAGAACCCGAATGTGCCAAGGAATCATTCCTCCATCTTCTCAAACCTATGGAAAACATACATCCCACCCAAAATATCTATTTTCCTCTAGAAGATAATGCACAAAGTCATCCCTGTTGACCTAACTGTCAAATCTTGCCACAATGCCATAGCCTAGCTCCAAATGTTCCTGTTGTATCTTTCCTGACATGGAATCCATTAATTATATTTTCTTCTACAGTGAGATGGCAACTAGGGTTTGGAATCATTTTATGTCTATATATTACTAATCTTCATTGGCCTAGGCCCTAGGGTAAGAACCCCATGATTGTACTCACTATATGGTTTAACAACGGGAAGGTAGGATCACATGAACAAAGATCACCCAATCATTCAATAGTCCAGCCATTTCCTTTTGTGTTGCCTCAACCAACTCTGGATTATTCATCATTTCAGGATGATCTATGAGCATATTCAGATTTTCCATCGGAGCATTCATTGATGAATTTTGTTTTGAAAGAAAATACAATTTCAAGATGAAGAGAAAGAAGAAATCAATTGACTGAATTGAAACCTGCAGTTTAATCGAGGATGAAGACGCTTCTCTCAATGAAAACTTTTGCTTGGCGCTTCATCTTCCAAGGATTCACAGGCCTACGAGCTATCACTCTAGGCCCATGTCTCTCTTACACGTGGAATCATTTAACACGTGTTTCGTAGGTAGACAATCTGCCAAAAAATTTAATCTGTGTTTCTTTTAGTATGTGGTGCGTGTGGGACCAATTAACAGTTGACACGTGTTATAAATTAGGTGAGAAATGACCATTTACCCATTAGGGTTCACCACACCCATATATAGGTTTTAGTTTTTTGGACACATGGCATCTTTTAATTCGGCCCACATGCCCACATACAACTACGACACACAGATAAAATTCTTTGGACAATCTGCCTTCGTTTCTTTTTTGTAGGCCTTGGGCAATTTTTCTTCTTTTGTTCTCCTTCACAGGCCCATGCCTTGTAGCTTTTTTGGCTACATGTTCAGGCCCATGTTGCTTTTTAGGCTTTAAGCCCTTCGTTTGTACACCTTTCTCATCAATAAATTCATCTTGTCATTAAAAAAAATAAAAAACTACCCATAGGAAAAAATGGTGGATTTTGCATGTTCAACCAAAATTTTCTCACCATATGTGTTTGATATGCCAAATTTTCCAACTATTTTTCCACCTTGGTGTGTTTGATATGCCATGGGAAATGCCACTTTTTATTTCATTTTCCCACAATTTCCCACTAGTATGTTTGATACCATGGGAAATTGGCACATCAAACCCATTGCATGTTGTTGTGTATGCATCAATGCTTTTGTTAGCATCCAACTTTGAGAAATAATGGTAATAGTACATACTGAGAAATCAAGCAAGGGAGAAAGCTCTCAGCCTTGATGCTTATTTCCTGTTCTCTATTCCTGCATTTTGCTCCATTGCATATAGCCATATATATAACTCATACAATTTCTGAATGATTTTTTAATCTTTCAACAGACAGAGGAAAACCACTTTAAATAAGTGGGCTAATAAAAAAGGGTTAATGATGTAACTCAAAACTTTGGTGTTGAAAGTTGGGAGGAATTGGCTTAAAGGGATAGATAGGAAAAAGCTAATCAAGCTTTGCAGACAGAAATGTCAATAAAAAACTTTGCAGGACGCCGCAGGTACATTCTATACTTTTGGTGGGGGAATTTCTGACAAGATACCCAAAATCAATAAAAAAATCCCTTCTAATCCTTCTATAATATAATGACCAAGCGACATCAGTTACCAGCACCTATTTGGGTCCCTTCCATAACATGAATCTTATGATATCAGCCACAAGGGCGAACTGTCCCCATCAACGAAAGATTGGATTCATGCAAGCAAACCTCACTCTTCATGCCACTAAACAAAATTGATCAGTTCTCTTTACCAATGTGCAAAGATAAACAATGTTGTATAAAAATCACAATGAGAATGATTTTTATTATTAAAGCGTTTTTGTTACTTGTGAACTTCTCCTGTTACAGAACTTTGGCATTTTGTCTGTTTATTGTATTATACAGCTTTCAGAATATCTCTCTTGGTTGTTCTGCCGCTTTCAATCTCTAAACCCATATATCTGAAGTGCAGTCACCACCAGGATACCTCATTTCATGAGCTAATGCCGGGCCTTCTGGCTCTTGACCAAAATCAACGTAATAGTTTGGGTTTATAGCAAGACCTCCACTGACAGTGTTAACATCAATTTGTAGCATATGTGACCCTTTCTCTACCATCTCTGGATAGAACTGACGGTCCCAAGTGCTGAAAAGTGAGTTTGTAACATAGAGCCGCTTCCCATCTAAGCTAAGTTGGATCATTTGAGGTCCTCCTCTCAGCCGATTTCCCTGAAATGAAGAATTTTAACCTTCTAGTTAGAATCAAGATGGTCCATACAATGATTATATTGTCAGCAGTGAATTTTGAGCATTATGATTGTGCATTTTGTTTGTTACATTTGATGTGCCAAAATAACTAGGATTGCTAAAAAATATACCTTTATTTCTGAAACTTCAAATTGTTTTTCATTCCCATTTTCATCTTCTGCCACAACTGTGCTTCCCTTTTGAATCAATCCACCGACCCACACTTGGCCTGTCAATTCAGGCTTCTTTGGATCTTCAATGTTATACTGTCTAATATCTCCATGAAGCCAGTTCACAAAGTAGAGGTAGCGGTCATCAAGAGAGATGAGAAAATCAGTAATAAGACCTGGCATTTCTGGAAGAATCCAATTCTTCACCTTCAATGGTTGCACCGATATTGCTACCTACAAAGTAAATTGGGAGTATCTTGAAAGTCAATCAGAATTTTAAACACCAAAAAATTAGAACAGAATTTGGCGTTGTGTAAGAACTTGTACAATACCTCGTGACTCCATGATCCGTCAGCAGTCTTGAAGAATCTGACCATGTTGCTGGTTAGTCCACACCCTACATATCCAGTATCCTTAGAGGGATCGTGAAGGAACCTGATCTGCAAGATCAATGGAGTCCAATACATTATTTTGGGTACACAATGAGATATAGCAAGATACAAGGCCAGGAACGTATTCAGTGCCCCACCAAAGGGTTAGAAAAGGTAAACAACATACCTCTAAAGGTGTGATCCCTGTGTTACCCAGATCCATTGTCTGCTTTAGTTCACCATCAGGCCAGCTATATACATGTAGATGTCTACCATATAGACCATCTGAAACATGTTGGAGATCAAAACCTTTTGTGAATGTTGCAGGAGCTCCCAATGATGAGCTGATCATTGTCTTGTGTCTGGGTTGGTACCAGAAATCATATCCAAAAAGAGGACTGTGGCCAGGTTTCTCCCACCTGTAAAATGAAAGGCATATTGCAATTAGTATCAATATGCATTCGGCTCAAGAGCTATGGCGCATATTGCAATTAGTATACAAGCCATTAGGAGCATGTTATAACTACAGAAGAAATGATGCGTTGAGGGGCATCTGTTATCTGTTCCTACTGGTTCAAAGCACTTTAAGTTGAGGGTTAGCACTAACTAATCACGTTGTAACCTAGCCACTTCCCTCAGCATATATACACGTTCATGCTTATGGAATGTCAGTAACAAAAGTATTCACATATCAACAAATTATATGCTATAGGGACGTCAAAATGCTAGACGACGAACTACAAAGTTATGCCACCATTCTATACCTTTTGCAGTATGCATACAGAACTAAACCCATGACATAAAGTATTCTTATTTAAAACAACAAAATGGTTCTCACTAACAAGATTGTTTGTGTGTTTTTAAGGAGTTTTAATTGCCAATTGGTGATTGCCCACTGGTTTTAATTGCCAATTTGCGATTGCCCACTACTTTCAACATCATCTACTTCCACTATACCAAAGAAAATATAAATAAATAGCAGTATAATCTAACCTTCCTTTCACATTGAACTCTGAATCAAGTAGAAGAAACCCATTCCCTTCAGCATTTCCATCTTTATCTCCAAGGCAGGACACCAAGATATCACCAGAAGCTAAGCAATGAGAGGTGTGGGGAAATGCTAACCCAGTCTTTTGAGCGATATCTTCAGGCTCAACAACTTTATGCAGAGCAGGAGCCTTAGGATTTTTTTGTGTGTCAACAACGTATATGCGACTTGACCTGAAAGAACATAACAATAATCTGGGTGACATCTGTGAAAATTCATCTCCTAGCTAGGGAAGTAGATGGTTGCACCAATTGTGGACTACAGGATCACTTGGCCAGCAAAATATGTATGAAGAGAGCTTCACCAAATTCAAGGTTATGTAAACACTTTGTTTCTTTGGCAACAATTTTTTAAGGAACATGGAAGCGACGTTGAATTATAGTAGCATAAAGATATGTTATATCGAAGCCCTTGCTTAAAACAGTCATATGAACTATGAAGTCGTTGCTCATCATTTTCATCAACAAATAAATACCACAAAGATAATTGCTTCTGACTCTTACATAAATGACGGCAAAACCAGGAATCGTCGACTAGCTGAAGCATCTCCGTGGCAAGAACTGCAAGAGTTCCAACCAGAATGATGAAGCTCATCACCCACATGCGTCACTGGAAGCCTATGAATGACTTGTGAATAAGTAGGGGAATTTGGATCAGCATCAACTGTAGCCAAGTAATCAGGCTTCTGCCTTCCTGTCCCTTTATATATAATAGAAATTCAGCACAATTGTCATCGCAAACTCAGTTTATATTCTACTCAACATTCTGATTGCCTCTAATCAGTTGCATAAAGGATCCTTACGACAAGTTTACAGGCCGGGAACCACTTTGTTGATCATGTACATGTTATTGTTAAATTATCTCTTCTATAAGTAATCAAATGACACCATTTTTTATCATAGTTTGTTAAAATCAGTAAATAGCCAAAGACCAATTTATTTTACCAATTGTTTCAAAAGTTGGAGTATAAAAAGCCAGCTAGGGACCATAAGTTGGAAACCATATCCTCTTCGTCCACTGATGATAAGGCACGTGGTACTTCATTTTGATAATGGATCATACCTTCAATCATCTATCTTATCTAATATTACTTGCAACCATACGATTTAACTTGAGCAATAAAATGAAAAGGGAAGCAGTTTGAGCAAAATTGATTATCGCATGTGAGCTCAACTGGTAAAACCTACCGGAGGTCTGAGATTCGAATCCCGCCAACATTACTACTGAGTTACTGGTCTCAATAAAAACAGGCTTACCACAATATTTTTTTCTGACAAATAAAAAAAAGTTTGATTATATATACCTGAATAAACACAAGTAGTATAAAGAATAGCTTCTTTGGGACCAGACATGGCTTCAAGAGGAGTAGCATAACCTGGTCCCTTCTTCTTACAACAAGAACAAGATCCTCCTCCAACACTAGCGTATTCCACTGCACTGCTTGCCATCTTCCCTGCTCCTCTTACTTCTCCTTCTTATGCTGCTTTTACCAGATATCAATTTGTAAGAAACTCTTTTCTGTTCCACTTTTGTACTGTTTGTTTTCGGAAAAAGATCGGGTGACCTGACCTCTCTTTAATATAGTTTCTTCCAAAATTCAGAGTAATGTGTCTACATACGGATACGGTGAACCTCTTCCAAAGAAATGTACTACGGTTTACAACTTACGAACTTGTGTTTACGTTAACAACTTAACACTTTCTTTTTGGTAGTCAACTATCATGAATTATCTTAAAGGATTTGCTTA